>JALLAZ010000359.1:0-18142 GCA_036939755.1 Stephanodiscus triporus
CCCTAACCCTAACCCTAACCCTAACCCTAACCCTAACCCTAACCCTAACCCTAACACACCCATTCTCTTCCTCTCAATATGGTGCATCAATTGCAACATGAATCAAGAGATGCTGAGTCCAAGAATGGAGCACTGTTGTTGCTGGACAGTTAGTGGTGTGATGCAAAGGGTGGCAGGGTTGCACATTTTCCACAGACAAATGTGCGACCCTTGCATTGTTGAAGTGTGATGAGACATGATAAAACACACCCATTCTCTTTCTCTCAATATGGTGCATCAATTGCAACATGATCCTGCTCCCCCTCCTCTTCTTGGAGGTGGCGGACCGGCACATTGTCGAAGGGGTCCATCGAGGAGGATGCGACGCATCGTCGTCTGCATCTGACTGAAAATGAAAAATGAGGTGTTCCCAATTGCATCTGTTTGATTTGGCCCCCCTGAGGAGATATGACGCGGCGGGCGACGGAGTCGATTCCATTGAATTGAATCGGGAGGAGTCGTTTGTGTGGTGTGGGATTTTTTTTAATGTGGTGCGGCACTTGCGTGGAAGTGGTAATATACTCATCGTATGTAGGAGAATGTCATAAGTATCATACATACTAAAATAGGTACCATATTGTACCAAAGCAGGTGGGTATTGTACTACGTAGTTGAATAACTGGAACATAGGTAAAAAGACATACATCCTCTCAGACAAGCTAGATGACATTAAGACAATACAAATACATAAGAAAAGATATCAAACATGAACTAAATCACTTAAGAAAACAAATAAAAAATGAAAGTTTTGTTTTTTAATGATATGCATTCATTGCTAAGTTTCATCAAAATCGGCCAGCAGCAAGGGTCTTTTTGAGCTATTCCTAATCCAACAAATAATTAACAAAAACCAAAAACCGACAAATACGTTTGGCTCTAGTTGGCGGTGCTATTGCTGTCATGTATACTTACGTGTTTTAGGAAGAGCATGCCATGCTTTCATAGACTTGTCTCAGCCATGGAGAGCTTGCCCCTGTTGCAAGCAATTGTACCAAATAATCAATTCGGGGAGAGCATCTGAAGGACAAATCAAATGTGATCCCAGCAGCAAAAGTTTGACATTCTGTGAATTACTCACAGATGGCAAAAAGTAGAGCAGAGCACCTGTCCTCACCAAGAAAACACAGACTTGCATGCTCACTTATTGGCAAATTGGGACATTCTACTAAGCGTCATGAAGATTGGACACTAATATTAACGAACTAAAGTACGTCTAAGACGTAGTCACTTTTATCACCCATGAAATCACATTATTTGTGAGTTCGCCATTCACGAAATCTTATCGCTCATGGATTCAGCATCGCTCATGGATTTGTCAATATCCATCTCGAAAGCGCCGAGTTCAAATGTGAGGTTCGAGCTTATCTAAGTCTGCATGCCATAAGTCTTCTTTTGAAGAGTTTTTAATCTCATTGAGCTTGACTTCTGTTTTCCAAGCCTCTTCGTTGAGTGCATCAATTTTCTCCTTCGTCAAAGACGACAATGGCATATTAAGCAAGTAGTCGAATTCGTTGGTTGAATCACTTGGACTTTCCACAGTTGTTGACTCGCTGATATCAGAGAAAACTTCTGACGGACGCTTTACAGCAGCATGTTTTGTTTTGATTGCATTGAGCTCCGAATGCTTCGAAAATCCCATCTCTTCCAGCAGCGCTATTGTAGCCTCTTTTGACTTTCGGCCGCGGAGGAGATTAATTTTGTCTGCCGATACTGCTTCAATGAACCTAGCTTTGTTTCGCATCGTTGTAGCCGTGCGCTCCATATAACATTCAAGGAGAGACTTGCGGTCACCATACAGCTTTAGGCGAATTGGAAAGAATGAGTCAGCGATTTCCTGTGGAGTACTATATCGAGCAATTTTCATGTCGGGTGTAAATGCATGCATGTTTCTTGTTGACAGTGCGTTTCGGAGGTTGAATATTTTGTAAATATCGCCATGAAGATACCTCTGAAGCTTCGATATGTTGACTTTGACATCGAATGAAACCTGTGATGTAGTATGACTCTCGGAAAAAGACGTTATTTCCGCCTTCGCCATCATATTGACAAGGCTTTTTCTGTAGTCATTCGTCCAGACTCCAATAGGAAGTTCGGTAATCGACACAGATGAGTGAGACGTTGGCGTGATTCTCCCTTGGGTAATGTAAGATCCACTTTCTATATCAACAGTAATGTCCCCTTCAAAGTCTCTTACCCAAGGCTTTATCGTTGGAAGCGTCTTATCCCCATTGAGCTTTGCACGAATGTAGTTCAACACATCGCGAGGGTTGTGATGAGGGATATACGTACTCCATCCAGTACCAATCCCTTTGCATCCATTTATCAATAGTAGAGGTATTACAGGGCAGTAGAAATTGGGCTCTATAAGCTGACCCTCTTCTTCCTTGTGTGTCAGAAGCTGAATGAAATTATGGATTAAACTCTGCAGATTGATCTTCTCACAAAATGAAACAAGAACAAAAATTATTTACCATGTCATCAACTTCAGGAAAGAGTAGTCTCGCAAGCGGAGATAGGTGAGTAAATATATAGCGTGGTGATGCAGCATCTCTGCCACCCATTAATCTTGTCCCAAACTGCCCCGATGGTATGAGCTGCACAAAAATGAGCCATGGTGAAACTTTAGCGTTTGTAGATTGATAATTTTTAGGAGTGAAATCATCTTACTCACCAAGTTGATATTGTTCGACCCAACAAAGTCCTGTGCCATTCCAACGATAGTCGTATGTAGCGATGCTTCTCCATGATGATAGGCTGTATGTTCGGCGCAATACCCAGCAAGCTGAGCAACTTTGATCTCATCCTTAAGACTTCTCTTGAAACAGGCATACAGAACCTTACGCTGCGAGGGCTTCAAGCCGTCGACAACACTGGGAAGTGCTCGGATATTGTTCGCGTTCGAAAAGTGGATGAGCTCATTGTCCACGAAGTCCCCGTACGTGACGCTGTTGCCGTCGTACGCATTGACGTTCAGCATCGAGTGTTCGTCGTAAGTCGTCAGAATCCAATCCTTTCTATCATTGGCGCGATCTTTCTCGAATGCCATGTCGATTCGCCCGCCATCTTCCGCCTCAGATTTCCACCGAAAGGGACGGTGGTGCCGGACGAACGCAAGGAAGTACTCTTTCGCCTCCGCTGATGTACTGGTCCCCAATCCTTTGTAGTATTTGACTTTCCATTTGCGGGTGTTGTCTTCCTTCTGCATGTCTCGCCAGGCATTGTACTCCATCATAGAAAAGAAGCTCAGAGACTCTTTCTTCGTCCCTCTTTTGGTTGCCTTTAATAGTGGAGTAACAAACATCGATAGGAATGGCCGATCCTCAATCTTTTCACGTCTCTGGTTGTCAATAGAAGGACGTAGTAAAGCAGGCCAGAAGTGTCTGAAGAGGTTGATTATCAATCCTTTGATGTGGGATCCATCAGCATCCTGGTCCGTCATCAACATCACATGTCCATATCGCAATTCATTCCGCTCCTCCCAAGTTTCATATGACTTCTCGAACTGAAGACCCAGGATAGTACATATCGACTTGAGTTCTGCATTCTTTGCCAGCTGATTCACAGATACGTTCCTCACGTTCAAGAACTTTCCCCGGAGTGGGAATACACCGTATTTGTTGCGTCCTATGATCTCAAGTCCTGCGACTGCCAATGCTTTTGCAGAGTCGCCCTCTGTGAGGATGAGAGTACAGTCGGCACTTTTCTTGCCACCAGCGAGATTTGCGTCTTCCAGCTTCGGTATTGCCAACACCTGCCGCTTCGTGTTTTTACCCGAGGCGCCCACCTCCTTCAGAAGCTTGTCGTCGATTACCTGACGCGCTCCCATCACGTAACGAAGGACATCTTCGACTATTCCTGGCCCTCCTAGCTTTTCTGCAATTTTTGAATCTTCCTTTGGGTCGCCTTCGCTACCATTGTCATCCGTGTCATCGAAAGTCAACTGCGACTTTACCAATTTACGAAGGAAGCTATCAGGCAAAGTGTAATCGCATCCAAAGTTTTCTGGGTTCGACGTTAGGCACTCCTTCATTTGAGAATCGAAGGATGGATTCTCAATCAAACAGTTCACGCATATCAACAGGTGTCGTCGCACCACACGCGCAGTGATCGGGGTATCAATCTCTTGTGACATCTTCGCATTGATGTGGTCCGCAATATATTGTGATATCTGACGAGCAACAACGTCAACATGTGTGCCGCCTCGAGCCGTGTGCATCCTGTTGACGAAGGATATCGATTCCAGAGATCGCGTCTCTGAGAGGCCCACGGCAACCTCCCACCTTGAATTCAATTTGCAATACACCATTGGAGGTAGCAATGATGGAACTGCCACGGTCGATTTTTCTGGCGATGGCTGAAGTCGAAAAAGCTTAACGTACTCTTCAAACCCAGACAAGTGTATTTGTTCCCCGTTCAACGTGACGGCAAGCTTGCCCCCCGAGCATCCCGCGATGTCCACGACCCTGCGTCGCATCAAAGCGGCGGCAGCCTCGGGTAGGGTCGTCGCATTTGGATCGTTGGTGAGTCGTGCTAGGTCTGGCACGAAACTGATCTTCGTGTAGTCCGACTCCTCACCACCATTCTGCTGCCTCGATTTTTTTGGCTCGACTCCAATTTCTGCCTCGTGACAGATATGCATATTATCCTCCCAAACCTGTTTGTAAGTTTTGACCTTTCCCCGGGTGCCGTGACCGTCCCTAATTTCGACCACGAACTCCCTCGAGAAGACGTTCGCCAATTTGGCACCGTAGCCATGTCGCCCCCCCGTCAATGTCCGTTGTTCGTCGTTGAAGTTCGACCCCGTGAGCAAATGTCCGAAGAGCAGCTCGGGGACATACATGTTTTCCTTCTTGTGTATTTGGACCGGTATCGACCTGCCATTGTTTGCGATGGATATGTATGGTCGCATCGATGACGAAGAGCCGCCACCACGATAAATAACGACATCGATTTGATCGCACGATCCCGGATGCCGCATGTGGTTGTCCGCCGCGTTGACCAGTATTTCGTCGAATACCTTCAGTAGTGCGGGGAACAATGGCAGCTCCTCTCGTTGCATCGCCCAAGGAATCGCTGTTGTCGAGTCATCATTGACACCTCTGTTTTGAAAGGAGGACGAATCTTCCTTCAAAATCCAACAGGATGCCGGAGGCAGGCGCTCCGTCGATCCGATGTACATGGCTGGTCGGAGCAGGATGTGCTCCAGCGGGGTCTTGCGACTGTAGGTTTCCTCGAGTGTAAAATCAACATCGTCACTATCTTGGACAGAGGAAGAAAATGGTCGAGACGAAACATAAGTTATTCGTTGGGTGAAGAGCGAGATAGGCCGCGATCGTGACTTGATGACGATTCCATTATCGTTTGTGGAGCCGGTGGGTGACAAACAATGCCTGGCGACGACTCGAAGAATGGATGGGCATGTTCGTTGACTCTGTCGAATTACGAATGTCACCATGGTAAAATTGCAATTTGAGGAGGAAGTAAAACCTCAACGACGAATGCCTCGAAACGAATGTGCACCCGAGATGGGAAATGCATGTATCCCCTACAGCGCAAGGACATGATCATCGTCGTGGGAGAGGACGGCAGTGGGAGGAGAGAGACGACGCGACGGCGCAGTGTGGTTTCTGGTTTCGAGAGTGTGTATTTCCCGCCAATATGGTGTTGATAAAATACCTAAGTAGGTAGGAGTAGGTATCGTACCCCTCTTCTAGTAGCTAGAGTACGTAAATAATATCTATTTTATCGATGGTACTATGGTAAGGAGAGATATCGTACGTACCATACTATTCCTATTACCAAGAGTATCGTAGGGGGCTGACGTCACAGCCAGCATCCCCCCCAATCCAATTCAACACCCCACCCCGCCTGGCCGCAAAAGGGGACATGGTTGCTTTTTGCATGGTTTGAGAGGGCTGGATCATTTTGCAACCTAAGCAATATGAGAACATGGTCCAAATTGCTCACTTGCCGCCAGTGATCTGCACAGCTATGCCTCTGGACTTTGGACCATCTACATCCACAACCAAAATGCTCTGGTATTTCCCCTTCTTCATGGCCCCATCGCTAATTGGGATACATTCCGACGTCCCCAACATCATTGCAATCAAATGCGAGTGGGTGTTCACCGGCTGCGTGCGACGAAACTCACGCCATGCCTCATCGCCGCCCGGCCAATCCGATGGACCAACGCGATAATCAATATCGTTGTGGAGGTAAGGTCGGTGGGGCGGGACAAGACTCAAAAAGTATTGCCGGATGTCGTCAACCAGCCGGCTCTCCATTTCGTTGATGGACACTGATACAGTCGAATGCTTGCTGAGCACGGTGACAGTTCCCTCTTTGCAGCTGCTCTTGGCGACGATGGCCTCAATCTGGTCAGTGATATCGAAAACGCTCATTCCATGGTCGGTCCCTAGCTGGATCTCCTCGTAATGCGTCATGAACTCTAGTCCCATCTGCAGACTACGGACGCGAGTTCGGCTGCCAGTGGTGAGTCCAACATCGCGACGGTGAAAGTTTGCACAGCAAAATGCGGCGCTTGGAGTGAGCCCGAGCGACACAAGCAGTGAAAGTAGAGCAAACATTTTCATCGATGTCGTCGGAGGAAGTGAGAAGTGAGAACTGATGTGCTTTTGGGGAGCCGCGCCGGATTCTAGATACGGTCAGACCCGACCTTCCTCCGCCTTGCCTCGTCGGTCGGCGCTTCGCGTACGTAGGTTTCGGAAGGTTATTGGAGAGAACACTCCATCCAAGCTCTTCAAGTACTAGTTTCCTTTTTAGAATCCCCCACTCCGGTCACCGGAGGTGTGAGATCATTCTTCTTCAACACCATCAAGAAGACCATAACCAGGGAAAAGATGCAGATCATAGCGCCTTGTACGTTCATGGCCGTCGCCATCTTGAGGTCGGACGCATTTTCGCCGACGTTTCTTATGGCCTCGAGGTCAACGCTTGTGGGAGCCCTCCAGATGGCCTCTGACAAGCCTCTAACCGAGCTTTGCGAGATTACCAAGGAGGCCTGCGAGGCAGTTGCACCCATGCTAAATGGCAAGTCGATTTACACCTGACCTGCCTACCTTGTTTGCACGAATATCCCTGAAATCTGTTCGTGCTGCCAGCTCACTTTGTCGCCTTCCTCGCTCCATATTTAGAACTGTACTCTCAGATCAAGATTGGTACTGGCACTTCCGACACGGCGGCATTCAAGAGCGACGCAACGTTTTTCACCATAGCAGATGGTATCGTGCAGCACATGTTCATCGAGTACCTGTTCGCTGGCGATAAGTTTGGAAACATTGTAGGTGAAGAGGATGATTCCGTGGTGAACATATTGGAGGTACGTCTTTCTTATCATTTGTTCCGCTGAATAAAATTTGTCCTAACTAATAATCCTCTATGTGCGATCAAACAGACACCGTACACTGTAGACTCCCTTGTGGTTCCGGAAGAGTTCGAGGAGCTCGTCTGCTCAACACTGGAAAAGATAAAGGCCCTATCGAATCGCATCGATGGCGAGGCCTATAAGCATATGACGGTCTTTGTCGACCCCATTGACGGAACGCGCGAGTTTGCAACAGGGAAGGGCGACAAGGTGACCATCCTTGTTGGGTACAATGATGAGAAAGGCATCCCCCAGGCGGGAATCATTTACAGACCGCTGACCGAGCCCCATTACTGGGCTTCGGGCGCCAAGAGCGAAGGATTCAAAGATGGTGTGCTGGACACTCCCGAGGTAATCAACACAAAGGGTCTGCTCATCACGGACGGCAAGGTATCCCCGTTCATTAAGAGTACCATTGAGAACTCGGGGATGAATATGGTACCGTCCTTGGCTTCCGGCAACCGTGTTCTTATGTTGATCGAGGGGAAAGCAGGGGCCTATATTCGCGATACTGGAGGATTTGCTAAATGGGATACTTCTGGACCTCAGGCTGTTTTAGATGCGCACGGAGGGGTTATGGCAAAGCTCCCCGAGTTCCTGATTGACAAATCTATGGTTTCGTACACGCATCTAAAGACAAAGCTTAACTTGGACTTTTGCAAGAAATCCGTGGGTCTCACGCTGTCCAACGCAAGGAACAAATCCATGTACCACCCCGGATTAGAGTCTATCGTCACGGACGTGCATCTGGTAAAGGAATACAGTTGTGTGCAGGGCTTGATCGCACTTGCACCGACAAAAATGGAAGAATTCTACATCAACGCCATTCACAGTGCAATGAACAATATCAAGAAAGAGTCACCTCCTACGTACACTTGAAGGACCTATTATCGACTGCTAAGACCTTTTATCAGGAGCGCTTCTTGAAGTGATGTCGACTCGCGTAGTCCATAGGCAGAATAGACGTTTTTCTTTGATGCAGTCCCTTCTTATCGTCCCTGAGAAGAGAACAGACAGATTATGAATATAAGCAGAAAATAAACGCAGCATTTCTTCAATGTGATTAGCATAAATTGTTGTAATGAAAGTCAAATGCTTCCATGAGGGCGTTGGCGATCAATGCCCCTGGACTGGAGCTGTCTTTCCACCTCCAAAATTTATTTTCTCTTTGTGCCAATAGTACTAGGGACCTTGCCTTGGCACCTTCATGCACACCACTTTTGCTTCATATCACCATCAGCAGCAGCCCCTATGCTCGATAAGCAGACCGAGAGGTAGTGCAGTGACCTCGCGTCTGGGTGTTCAACAAACACGCCAAAGATCCCGTCCCATACGTGAATTATAAGACGGATTAAATGGCATACATTTTATTCATGGATTCGCCCATGGGATAGTCCTGACGTCTCATCAAAAATCAAACCAAATCCCCTCCCCCCCACGAGTCATCGTCATCGTCATCGTCACTATTGCCTCGTTTTATCAACTCATCGCCGTGACCTTTCCAATTCCCATAACCATACCTTCGTGCAAGATCCGTGACTCCCCTTCTGTGAGCACATTGCTCAATCGGCGGTGCATCATTTGGGTAAGCACCGAATATTCTACCGTTTGATCCTACTCGTGTCATGACAGACTGAAACACTTTCGAGGCACTGTACCCACCACTGACGGTACCACGTCCAGTCTCGAAGGCATCATCAATTCGATTGTCATCTGGCGTTTCCTGGTCAATATTATTGCTGCTATTGCTACTGCCAAGTGCAGCACCTCTCCTACTACCCCGTTGTTTGGTGATCGACTGTTCCGCTGCAACACTTTCCAATGCCGCCTCTCTTATGGCGGAACGGTCAACTGTCTTCCAGAGAGACGAGGTTTTCACCTCACAGCTCTCCCCACGGGGATTCTTGGTCAGCGGATTCCGATGAGATTCAAAGGCATCAACTACCCAATCGTGTATTTTCTTTTGTTTGATCTCCGGCGGCTGCCGTCGGGATCTCATCCCTCGTCTCATCGTCGATCGGTCTGTCCGAGTGGATGGCATAATGATGTGCTGCATCGCACCTTGTGCATCTTCATCCGCCTCGTCGTCGGAAATCACATTAAATTCGTCTGGAACGGCAGTACCAACATTGCCCTCGACGACCTCCCCCATGAACGTTAGCGGTTTCTCGATACGATATTCCCGGCCGAGGCCGTGTTTCCTTCGAAACGCCACGCTCAAATACCGATACTTGACTTCAGAAAGCATTCCCAAGCCATTTGAAATCTTCATCGTTCTGTATAGCTGTTTCAGTTTGTTTGCCGCCTCCTCGTCGGCAAGTTTTTGCATCTTCATATGTTGCCGTTGCTGTGGCCTCGAAGTTCCGAAGAGTTTGGATGTCAGTCCCCCGCCTTGTTTCGTTTGGGGGCCGTACATAGATCTCATTTGACGCTGTCGATCTTTTTCATACAATACTCGAGGGTCGTATACATGCAATTTCAGCAGGATTGATGCGACGGATTGATAGAGGATGGGTAAATATATGTAGACGAATTGAACGGCCACTAACGTGAAGGATGCTAACATGTGACCCCTTGGACCTCTCCGAACAACAAAACGATAGTACGCATTGGTAGGTGTGGAGACGTCAGAGAGAGAGGATGAGCGTGCAGTCGTGCGACGATCAGCAACGATATCAGCAGATGGTCGGATATCATCGAATCGAACTATCGATGAGGCGTGCTCTGTCGTACTTCTAAGATTACGCTGCTCTTTTGCGTTGTCGATTTGTGCTGTCGTGACTCCTCCGTCGACTTTGTTCTGCTCCAGAACGGCACCTTGGTCCTCATCGACTATTACCAGTTCGTCGGTTCCGATTTTATGTGCAACCTCGCTTCCGTCGCTCTCGTAGACGTCACTTTCTTCCTCATTGGCGGGCGGCCTTACGTCGCCGCCCGACGCCCTGGCGGCTGTATCATCCCCTCCCGCAACTTCAACACCGTCCAGGCCTGCGATTAAGTCATCCACCAGTCGATCCAAATCCTCATCATCAATGGTAGTAACAGATTTTACGCCACTGGTCGCACCTCCCCGAGCGAGCCGATAAAGAGACGGCGCATTATTATTTGTCAAGATTCTCGACTCCACATCCGGCGATCCCCCCTCCTGCACCTGCGCCGTCGCCGTCGCCGTTCGACACACCCACTCGGACCCGTCCCCGAAGCCGAAAGGGCATTGGCTTCGATGGAGGGATCGATTATTGGCTCGCACGTTGGGAGCGGAATGATGGAGGGCGACGAGGATGGCGATAGTGGTGGTTGTCGATTTCATAATATTGGATTTTATCTTCACATCGGAGTTGTGAGCACTCTCTCGTGTATCGTACTCCACTCTATCTACACCTTTCTCTAGGTACTACTATCGTATCTACCTATTGTAGCGTACGATATATGATAACTTGAGTACTAACTAACGTATGGTACATATCTAGGAGTACATACATACTCTATATTATTTACTACCTACCTACGTACCTACTCCTATTCGTTTTTCCGGGCTGATCATTTTGTGGCGTGGTTCATAATCCATAATCATCGACGAACACACTGTTCGTGCTCTCAACATTCAATATCTTTTGTCGTATTTTAATATTATTGCTCTATTCGACGTTCGCGTGGACAAAATCATAGCTGTAAGAAGAGAGCAGGGGAGAGATCATGGACTTTGGAAACACCTGCACTCTAATTTGTAGGTCAGTTCAGGTGGTCCTACTTTTTGCGTATGTTCCCTTCGTCTTATGATGTCTGACGTGTGTATTGGGAAATAAAATTTGAGTATTATGATGTACTTCACGTATTATCTTTTACCGGCGACTTCTCCTCACAACAACTTGCACTTTTTTCGCACACTTCGCTGCCATACTTCCATTGTTGATTATTCGTCATCTGCCGATATCCCAACCCCAACCCTCGGATTCATGTCTTGCATCCTAGGCTTGTCCTACTGGTCCTCCTCGTCTATGCCATAGTCCTGTCCAGCATGGTCATGCCCTCCTGTCATTTCATGTATGCCGTATCTCCCAACGACGAATCCCATGGTGTGGGACTCCTAACTTTCGAGTCCAAGGACGGGAACTGCATACCTCACAATTCCTTCGTCGTTGAAAACTATAATGGCATGGAACTGACGGCAAGGGTGGGGGGGTACATCGCACCGTCATTGGGAGCTCTTTCGGCGTTATTTTTGTCATTCGAATGCTTCAAGGGTGGGTGTCTGGGCGGCAAGTGCATCCCCGCACTAATGATAATGTTATCCAGCGTTGGTCAGGGACTGACCTTCCTATTGTTCCGGAGTGATTTGTTCTGCAGCAATACGGATGCTATCCGCGAGTGCGACATGGGAGATGCCGGGTATAAAAGCGTCCAGTCTTGTCTAGTGTATGCCTTCTGCATGGTGCTGTATTACTGCGGACCGACACCGGAGCCGTTCATGATGGACCACGGCGTTGGCAAAAGGGGAAAGACGTCGTCGGCGCCATCGAAGAACGAGCCTGGGAAGGGAGAAGATTGGACTAGGGAGATGTACGAAGAGCGACGGAAGGAGAAGAAGTCGAAGAGTAGGGGGGTCAGTGGACGGAGCAAAGAAGAGATTTTCGACGACCTACACGACTCTAGACGCTCGAACGATTCTAGACGCTCAAATGACAAGAGGAAAAGCAGGGGGAAAAGCAAAAAAAAACATCGTGACAGTGAAAATACCCTGGTCCTGTATGAATCCAGTGGAGGAAAAAACAGAAATCGGTCGACAAAAGGCGGCAGCAGGCAAGGCAGTCAACAATCCTCGCGCTCTCATCCGCAATCACAACTCGAGAGGTATGACGACTATGTTGATACCGAACCTGATGGGATGGATTGGAGTGCCTTTACGCCAGTCCAGCGAGAGGCATATTTCAAACTACAGAGGATCAAGAAGAAAGAGCGGAGGGAAAGGGAACGCGAGCGTGAGATGGAAAGATTGCGTGAGCGGGAGGAGGAGTCCTTGGATCATCGTCGTGGCGGCATCAGTCGCAGGTACAGCGGCGACGAGTACGATTACTCACACAGGAGCACTGATTACGACGACAGTTATTATGACCAATCCACTGTAAACAGACATGACGATGATGGTGGACATAGTTACTATTCGGATAGGGAGGAGGGGTCGTGGTATGATATCGAACGGCAGCAGATATACCACCATCCTGACGATGTCAGGGGGGGGAGAGATTACGGTGGGGACGATAGACAGTACCACAGTCGAGGCCGGGACGACAATTACTCGTACGAGGATTACTCCTATGAGGATCACACCTACGCTGAGTCTGAATATACGCACTCGCAAGACCCCCCACCGAATGACTACTACTATGAACCGCACTTGCAAGACCCCCCACCGGATGACTACTACTATGAACAAAAGCCACGATATTCATCGTCGCGAAATTCACGTTTAAATTAATAGTCAGGCGGGGGGAGTTCACAAACAACAGAACAGTGCTTGTGCAACTGGCCCGTTTCATATTGCGTCCTTTTCAATTTATTATCGCTTGTTCGCTGTGCTAAGTGTAGAAAATCGAGATTTCTTCTCCGCCACACGGAAACGTGCAGCTTTTCAAAAGACTACTTCAACCTAGTTTGACTTCTCCGCGTCCTCTTTAGCATTCATTCTTGACACATATTTTCTATGATTATCGCGGGCCTTCATCCATATTTTACGAGAGTCCAACATTTGATTATCACTCATGATGCGAACGTAAAAGGTAGAACCGACATCCGTATAGGCTAAATCGGCTTCTACTGCGCTTATTTCATTGTCTGGCAAATCTTGCAAATTCAGTGGAATTGGCTCCAACGATATCTCGGAGTGGTGAATCGGTTTGGCCGCGCCTTCAGCGGAGAATATAGGGTGCCATTCATGAGCATCTGATTTGAGTCTGATGATTTGCTGTAATATTGTGGGCTTCTCGAGCGTTTCGGGGGGAAGGGATTGCCTCATTATGATTTTACGCGTCAGCTCCCGCTTGGCCATGACGTAGGCGAAACTAAGCTGATCCAAGAGTGTTCCCCATTGAACGTGCTCACGGTACCATTCACATCGAAGCTGGTGGCCTTCCTCCAGCTTCAAGTGGTGTATGATCCATTTCGATCTAATGAAATTATTGATTTCAATCTTGTGCCGCACAGTGGGATTTAACGATCGAAGATCCATCGAGTTGATAAAAGAGCGCGCGCGTTCGTAGAACACGCGCTGTGTTCGGATTTCGTCCGTCTCCTCGGGCTCAAGACCTGTATCCTTTATGAACGATAAGGTGATATCTCTCAATGGCATTTGATCGCCGGCGACATTAGGTATCTGCTTCATGGGGGATAGTAATAACACCGCACGGCGTTGGGGTTCCTCAGGGAGTTTATACTTCGTTTTGTGCCCTTTGGCATCGGGTGCCGAGATCGTCCTCTTTGGGAGCACACCCCTCGAGGTTTCCGATGTAAGGAATTGAGCATCTTCCGGATAAGGAGTGTGACTGAAGTTCTCCTCCACAAACATGACCTTCCTTACCGTTGAATGGAATAGCCTTGCGGGCGATAGTTTGGGAACGAACAAGTCTTCTGCTCTCAGAGGCTTAGTGGCATTATCCACGAGAATCAAGACCCAACCGTGATGAGCCAGGTAGCCATTTAGATGTTTCGCCTTGGCCATGTGGTTGCTGTCGGGTGTCAAACCACGGCTCTTCATTTTTTCCGGAGGGACCTGGTTTATTATTTTTTTCACTAAAGTGCTTTCCGACGGAACGAAGGCGACGGTGCAAACAGTTGTTTCCCACCACTTTTCTTGCTCCTCCCCATCCGAATATTCCGTTTCTAATTGAAGAGATTCAACATCGTAACCCAGAGCCATTGTGTAGAGCACCACATCGCAACCCTCGGTCAATTCGTGAGTGATTTCCAAAACTCCATCAAACACCGAAGGCGTACATGATTGCGTGGAACATTCCGATGAACAAGGATATGAGGTGTGAAGCTCACGTAAACACGTCGGGTCGTCATGTGAACAGGACGGTATTCCACGGCGGGATAAAATTCCCGCTCCATCCAGTGGCAAAAGAATATCTTCTCCCGCTGCTGCTCTCTGCGGTTGACTTATGGAGTAATCCACCTCGTTATCAGAAGACGAGACTGGCCGAAAAAACGGCATTGCCCGATCAAGATGCCACGCCAATTGCTTGGCAGCTCCATCCTTGAACGATGTTTTAGCCGACCAGCGAAGGTAATCGTGGGACAGCAAGCTTGCGGCATGCGCGAGGCGCGATTGATCCACATCTATAATATTTTCGGATATTGATGTCTTCTTCTCGTATTCGCGATCAGGAATAACTAGCTCGTGTATTTCGTCTGCCAAGAGCGCCAAAGTGGACATGTCACCAGATCCGATATTGAAGGCTGTTGGGGAGTTATTGACCGACCTGTACTGCATGGCGGCGATGATGGCACCTACAGCGTCTGCGGACACATCAAATAATTCAAAAACATTTAGTTAGAGGGGGGAACGAATACGCTATCATGAGATCAGTAAGGACAAAAATCATGAATTGCTCTCTCACCGTCCACGAAAACAAAGTCTCGTCGTTCATGAGCTAAATGCATCCAGCCAGCCTCCTCAATCAGATTCAAATGTCGCGCCTCTTCAAGCCGTCGCCGCGGTACTGCGTCTTCTTCGCCTCCTTTGCCATCACGTTCTTCTCCTCCTGCTGCGCCGTCACCTTCCATCTCCTCCTCGTCTTCCTCCCTATCTGCATCCTCTTTCGCAATGACGACATCTGTCCACGTCCTGTACAAACTCCTCACCGCAGTCTCCGCCAAATCCACATCGGGACTAACGCCACGTTTTGTCTTCCTAACGCGATCAGCGTGATATATTGGGACGGATGTGGACGGTACGCCAAAGCCACGGGGACCATATATGGCATCAAAGCGCAGTCCAATCGAGGGAATGTTGTGCAACGCGTGGTAGGCCGACGCAAGTATTTCGTCGACTAGGCGGGACATGCCGTGAATGCCACGCGATGGCGTTTTGGGCAGTGGAGGGGAGATGTTTCCCAGAGTCTCATGTTTCAACACCTTCCTCGCATTTTCCTTTAGTCTTGCGGTGGTATCACGAAAGTAAAGGGCGTCGGACGATGAGGCGTAGACGATGTGAGGCTTCCTCATCTTGACCAAATCACTCTCCGACAGATGAGCAGTGACCGCAGCGGCCGGCCCAACTCTTGGGGGGATCATCGTCTGCGCCACCGCACCGCTCAGCAACTGCTCCATGCCCGTCGCGCCCATTCTTAGATCGTACAAATGCGGTCGAGAGCTAACGCTCTCCCTGAGTATGTCGTCCTCTTCCTCGTCCTTGTTTTGGAATATGGAATTGTGATGCAGTGGTGACACATCGCCGCCTTGTGCACGGTATGTCGCGCTCAGCAAAGAGTCAGACTGCGTACCCGCGAGGTGAACGATGTGAGTGGGGCGATATTCCAACATGACGTCAAGGTGACCGGAGCCATCTCTTGCGGTACCGGGGGTGAGAGGTATGCCGTATTTGCGGTACGGCCTTGAATACTGCCCCATCTTGTCGTGGATGGCGGCAGATGTGTCATTCTTCGTTTGATGCATATTGCGCAGTTCCACCAACATCTTTTCCCGATTCGTCCTCGCGGATGTGGATGACTGCTCGCCAACACTCTCATGCCTTGCTTCTAAGCCCAAAAATGGCACCCGCAACTCCCCAAAATCGCCCAACTCTTGCATCAATACCGCGAGGCGTTCTTGGTGCTCCAATCTGATCAATGGGTCGTTGGGAAACATGGTATCTAATCCCAAGAAGTTAACTACGCCACACTGTCGAAACAATGCAATGGCAAGGTGGAGGCCGACGGGGGATAGTATGCCTGATATCAGAACGCGGGATTGCGGACCCAGTGGTTGTTGTGGTCGGTGTTGATCTTTGGCGCTGTTTGAGGACGGGGGAAGGAGGAAGTTTTCCGGGTGATATTTTGCCGCCTCTTTGGCGTGCGCTCCGCACAATTTGGAAGCGTCGATGGCACCTTGAGCCGCTTGCTTACCATTGTCTATAACCGTCGTGGCGTTTCCGGCACTACCGACATCGTCTCCCCATCGTGACTGCAGTGATGCGATTGTATCCACCGAAGAATGACTCAGCTTGTACCAGAGGTGGTGGTGGTGGTTGGCATTCTTCGGCGGCCTTGTTCGTGATCTTCTGTCCTTCCTTCGATCAGCCGCTGCCGTCATGGCATTCCGCAGTGGATCTTTAGTAGACCATCGTATTGAATGCTCATCGGACAAACGTTGTTTCTGCTGTTGTTGAGGCAATCTGCGAACCGCGGCTTTGAAGAGGTAGTCGCGCATGTCGCCGAGGAATCCAGGAGCGACGTCATTTAGCGTGGCATGATGATCCATCGTGTTCGAGCCGTGACTATCGGCCTGCAACGGCGGGAGACGACCGATCGGAGAGTTGCCGTCCCCATGAAATTCACTGCCTCCAAGCAAACTATCTTCCCCGCGACTACCTGATGGCAGCGGCCTCGCATGATCCCCCTTTCTGCCATCGCTCGAGTACGAATCGCGATCATTCTGACTCTGCGTGTGAAGACGATCACGATGATCGTCGTCCTCCACATTCCTTATGTAGTGGTTCTGAGCCAAATAGAAGAAGAGCAAGTATCCCAGAATTGTCGAGATGAATGCGCACTGCGCCAATTTCTTCCAAGCGAAGGAGTCTTCTCCGCAGGTCCTGCTATTAGCACGCGTCCTCTTGCCGTAGAGGCTGAGAGACTTCCCCCGGCCAAAGCCGCCGTTGATAACATTATTATGCGATGCTGCCACCGACGCGCTGCCACCGCGATAGTCGAAGTGTAGCGGCGCCATGGGATGCTCCAGGCCGGTAGTCGCAGTCGCCAAATTTTCCACGGCATGCTGGAGCGGATGATGAACGTGGACCTTGCGATGGTGCAGGCCCTGCGAGCCGGGGGAGTCGCAGAATGGCGGGTCACCAGTGCCAGTGCCAGTTCTTTTATAGTCGTCATAGTCGCTGCTTCCGTGTTCGATTTCATAACGCGGCGAGTCCGACGAGCGGCGGAGCTTGCTCGGCGTGGAGTCGTCGTCGTTGTCGTCAAAGCCGATTCCGCCGCCGCTGCTGGCGTCGTCGAAGGAGGACAGCGACTTGTCTTGCGGCAGTATCTTCCTCCACATGGACATGGTGGTTATGCGATGGTGTCGCTACAAGAATCTCGATCACTCCCCTACTTACTGAAGTATCTCTTCCGCACGGAGAAAATGTTGTGGTGCTTTTCAGTTGCGTCCGCCCCACGCCAAGTCGCGCCATCGTTTGTGTCTTGTGGCATTGGCGGAGACTCGAGAAGTACCATACGTAGGTATTTACAATACACCGCTTGTAAGTACGATACGTACTCCATACATATTATTTTTTATTCATGTGTGTGTACACGATAATCCTCCATGTGTATGATGTATTAGCACCCGAACTCGACCTCACCTGTCGGTGGCTCTACGTAAGTACAAAGAGACGTACGTACGGTTGTTTTTATCTCTGGAAATGCTAAATTTCACTACTCCTAGTTATTTTACTTGTCACCCTCCCTGTATGGTTAACACCCCTCCGCCCCCCCCCCCGGAATAAAA
>JALLAZ010000360.1:0-33778 GCA_036939755.1 Stephanodiscus triporus
CCCTACCCAGGTAGCTAGGACTCCCAAGTGCTTTACTCTGAGAATAGGTCTAAACGACCTATCTCGACAAGATTGCTAGATTTGATAGAGGTGTGGACAACGAGGCAGTAGTCGGGCATGATGATGACAGGGGATTAGCATGATCAGTAGATGCCTCAGCAGATGAAAGGAGCAAAAATACCATTAATATTGATCTAATGCCTGGTGGAAGAAATCATTGTGGTGGAGATTTTGTCCTACTTCATCTTCAATTGCAGCAAGATAAAATGGAGGGGCAGATGCCATTATTTGTGATGGCTCCTGGATCAATTGTAGCTTTTCCAGGTGCAGATCTTTATCTCTGCACAACTGAGCATGATTTGGTAGAACGTCGTCTAGAAAATTGCAAAGCACAAATCAGCTTTGCAGTTCAGACGCCTTCACCAATTTTAGGTCAAACAAAAACCTACACCAAACAGTTTCACACTGAGTTGCTGGCGGCTGGCGCTTGGGTGAATTGATGGTGCTCAACATTAGGAGGATGCTTTGTGGCTACCAGTCCGGCGCTTTGACTGCAAGACAAACCCTGTCCCACCAAAAAAGTATCTCTTCTGAAGCAAATAAAGAGGAGATGTTTGTGCTTGGGTGGCATCGGATTGTTCTCTTTGATACCTACATCAAACGAAATGCCCCGCTGGTTTTTATGACATGAATGGAGGCCTGCAACAACAAGATGCAGCATTAGCTCGGTCACACTTCTTCTTCCTCAAGACTTGGCAATTCAAGCTGGACCACCATGGTCATAGCACCAAGTCCAATACCATAGGATGACTACACTTGGATGAAAGTGGCAGCCAGCGCATGGAGATGTTGGGCATTTGCAGCGGAGGTCGCAACAAGCATCACCCCCCAAACATCAAACGTCCACATATTCAGATTGTTAATCGGTCAGGTGATCTTGACCTGTATGTGGTACGTCATGATCATGAAAAATCCAGAGCAAGAATATTCATATGATTTGGGAAGCAATTAGCAAGAGAATGCACGCTGCACTGCCACAAGTATCAGAGAGAATGATGAAAGAATTACAAAAAGCTGGGGTGCACGAAAGAGTGTACTCAGCTGGGGCTGCTAATTTTCTATCCAGAGATTTGTTAGTTACCAATGTGGGAGTGTCGGAGTCATACCAGAGTCCACTCCACATTGACAAGAATGACATTGATTGGAAATAAGCATTTGCCTGTAAATGTGGCCCTTGTTCAAGCACATAAAAGTGACGCTGAAGATGATGGGTTATGACTTTAATAGGGGATCGGCACATCCTTTGACAATGGCAGGGATGGACTTCAACTAATGTACTTCAAATAATCGATATCATATTCGTTTATCTAGTCTTTCATGTAAGCTGTCGAAAGGAGCCCTTCGAACGAAGTCTGTTCATCGCACCAGCAATCTCGAATGTTCGAGGACGCGCCAATGTCCCATCAAACTGTCCAATTGCAAGTGCATCAAGCCCATCACGATCCAAAAGTCCATTAAGTTGAGTGAGCACTTGAAAAATCGTCATCTTGCTTTCTGGAGACAACGCTGTCAAACGCTGCATTGCCAGGGTGATAGCGTTTGTCTGTTCCTTGCTCACAAGCTGCTCCAAGCCTGACAAATCAAGCTCTACATCCCCATACGAAACAACTGATTTAGATCTCACAGCGACTTTTCCCACGGGTTTGAATGCTGCTCCAACTGGGCAACGGGGGGTGACACTGCCAAAATTAGCCATAGATGCTGCCAAAGCACCACTATTCGCAGGTCTCGTTGCTGCAATTTGCTTGGCATGAGCCGTGACATCATGGCACGAGTAGCAGTCCATGAGTATGGCAGTATCCCCGATATCAAAGAAGTCGCCACAGCTACCAACAACGAGGATGACAGAGATTCCCTGCTTTGCTAGGGTCTTTGCTTTATAGAGAAAAGGTGTGATTGGTTCTTTATTTTTGTGCACAAGCTGCATCATTTTGTCATCTCGCATCATGAAGTTGGTGGCACTTAATCCACGATGTAAGATTAATAAGATATTAAAGATCAAAACAGAGTCGGGAGCAACATTGACGGCATAAATAAATCCTTACCAAGTATCTTCATCGAAAAGCAATGTTTTTGCCCCCATTTCCAGCGCCTATTCATTGTTCGTGGCGACAGAATTAGGTGAGATTTTGCCCACTTCCTCAAAGTGAGAGCGCCATCCAAGTTTTCTTACCTCCATGATGTTCGTCGCTTGGCTTGTACTTCCGCTTGCATCAGCGGTGGTAAAACGGTTCGTGCCTTGACCAAACGGCAGATTATTGATAAAAGGGCTGATATTCACCTGGCTCACGTTACGTCCATCTTCTGCCCGGATTTTTACCGTGTTGGGTGTGCAGACACAAAATTCCCGCCCATCTCCGGGTATTTTGTTGTACATTCCCATCTGCAAGGCTGAAAGTAGCGTACTTTTGCCATGGAATCCACCGCCAACAATAAGGGTTATGCCTTTTCGAAAGCCAATGCCGGCAAGAGTTTGTTTCATGTTGGGCAAATCAAAAGTAACACGAAGCGTGTCAGGCGAGAGGAACCGGACCAGTGGTTGAGTAGAATCGCTGACCCCATTGTCAGCACTCTTGTCATTCATTGGCTTGTCATCGGCCCCACTCTTTCGTGGCAATACAGCTCCGTCAGGCACGAACGCCACCAGTCCACGAATTTCCAAACAGGAACGAACCCAGTCCTGATCTTCGACGTTAAGAACATGGCGAGTAACGTCAGACGCATTCAACGAGGTGTATACTAATGTTTTTTTGACCAATAGGGGTAGGGTTTGGTCAAAGATCTCGACGGCCCTGTGCCCCTGAATGGTTCGGCCACGGGCAGGTAGATTGACAGTAAATTGAGCACATACATCTCCGTTGGATAGGATTCGGACAGCAGTTTGTTCAATGACGTGTTGGGTGGGCTTGGCAATCTGTTATTTGCACAAGAAAGAAATATATTGAGTTGACAGTGGTCAGGAACTGAAATAAAGTGTATGCCACAAAATACTGTCATTTCTCACCTCAATATCACCTCCCTTCGACGCACCCCATCCCCCCTGTCGGCCATCTCCCTGACCTTTTTCAGCCCCCACATCTGCCCCCATTGTTTTGCAGCACTCATAAAATACGCGATTAAGATAATCCCCCAACGCCACACTCCTGATTTTATTCTGATAGGAAACGGGAGGGAATTTGGCTGTTGCACTCTTGACAAGGACGCGACAACGCGTGGGCTTGGCGAAAGGATCGCTTTGCGCCCTGGCGATGTAGAGACTGTAGCCCCCCGTGTCATTGACCCATCCCTTGGTAGATGATTCTATGTCGTGGTAAGCGGGATATTGCTTGCCATCCAACCGTCGCAATAGCTCTATCAAGGCGGAATGCGGCCCACCGTGATCTCCACCGAGACGGGGTGCATTGGGATCAAACCCACCGCCGCCACCACCTCCGTTGAAGACAGCATCGGCGCCAGTTATTTTTACCTCCTCACCAGGACCTGGCACTTTTGCATCAAACGCTTGGGGAGGAAACGAGCCGCCGCCGCCACTGCCACCGCCGACAGACCTGTTGGTCTCGTCACCACCTCGTCCTCCCCGTCCACGGCCACCACCGCCATACTTATTCCTGTAGTACTCTCCTCCTCGGCCACTCCCTCGGCCGCCACCTCGTCCTCTTCCTCTGCCACTCATTTCGTTGATAGCAAGAAATCTAAAGGTAAAGTTACCATTTATGGTCCATCGTCCTCTCCCGACCGCCCACATCACCACAAACACAGGTCGCCCAAAAATCCTCCTGCCGGCGACGACCAGACGAAACACAAAAAGAGAGAAGGAGGACAGACAGAAGTTGGCACAACGTTGCCAACGTCGGCCACCCCCAATTCTGAATGCTCTCACGTGATGCATTTAAAGAGGCATGTAGGAAAGACTCTCCAAACCAAATGGGGACAAGACAGTTCAATGGTTCTAATTTAATATGATGCCTTTAGAATCTCACAATTAGGTCATTTTCCAACGATGTGTACTGTAGGACGAGGATGTGTGTGTTTGTGAATCACCTGAAACGTTGGTTTGAGAATTGGCTATTAACTCCAACATCGTCGGAATCGGCAATAGGGTCGAAAAGATCCGGTCCAAAGGCGCAAGTCTTTTTCAACCCCAAAGCCGCGAGTTCATAGTATGTGAAATGACATCAGTAAATGCCCGGCATATTGTACCGGTGGTCTACACACGCACCTATCTCACACGCGCCGTTGTCATCCGCCAATAATAACCACAGCATGCGCAAGGCCACGATCGTCGCCAAAAAATTGAAAAGCAGTCTACCGATCTTTAATGGGATTTTAATGAAAAACCAAGCAATAGAAAAGAGGAGGGAGAAAAGGTAGATCACCATAAAGGTCAATGCGCTGTCGGCCGGCTCGTATACTTCTTCGGGTTGCATTTTGGTCGGGGATAGCTTTTCGTTTGATTGCGGCTCAGTTTGGATGTCTTTGGTTTGAGGAGCGCTGGGCTTTGATTCCGAGGAACGTTCTTGGTCATTCGGTATCGCTGCCGAGGGCAGTTGGTTTGGGGGCGATTCATCGGGAAGGGCAATCGGTTCACGCCGTTCAGACTTCTGCGTAGTCTGCTGGTTGGACGGAATGTCTGGCGCCGCCAGTGGGACTGAGCTTGCTCGTGTTGCTTGATACCCTGGTTCGGCTGACTGTGGGATGTCGTTGGCACTTGCATTTGGGGGCTGCTCAAACCCATCGGCAGACAAAGTCAGAGGCTGTTGCTGTTTGTGATGTTGCATGGGGACATTCTGTGCTGTCGGCATCGCGAGCGATCCCTCTCCCATCACCTCTTTCAAGGCATAGGCTGCAGAGATTATGGACATGCAGTACGATTCTCTCGTAGTCAATGCCTCTTCATAAATCGAATCTATGAGAATACAATGCAGACATAAATCACGGAAGAGAGAGTAGTCAATATCGAAGATAAATCCAAAGAACGCAGAAAAAGATACATAACAACAACTGACCTAACCAATAATCCCTCTCGTTCCCCTCCACATCAATGTAGGTCACCTTGCCCAGCGCCCTATCCATGCCCTCAACGTCATCGAATACCATCCACTCCAACGACGAATCCTCGTCGAAACTGCCACCGCCAACGGGCGCCGCCGCGAATACAGCGGAGGACCTGCCATGCCGGGCGTCCGACCGTCCCGTGAGGGTAAACACGCTCCCGTCGGCCTCGACTTGCGCCAGCACCTCCAGCGTGTTCGGGTCCGACGCCGTCGCGACGCGCAGGTATTTTTCCCGTGGGGTCAGGTGGGCGTGGCGCGACCACGTCCCACTGTCGTTGCCGGACGGATCGTCGCTGTCTTCGACGTACGGCCGCCGGACGATGTACGACGCGAGCCGCGTGCCGTACTCGTTCGGTATACATCGCGCGGCCCTCACCAGATATTCGTCCTCGACGACGACCTCCTCGGCCGACGACGACTGCCTCGGGAGCGGGGTGGTCGCCCGCTTGCCTCCCGGGCGCCCGCCCCCCCCGCCGACGGGGACAGCCGCCCCGTCAAGACGACGAGGAGGATGGTCTCCACCGCGCTCGGGGGAGGCGGCGCGACTCCCCGGGCGGGCCCTCGGGGTGAGAGGCGGTACGACGGACGATATCAGCAGACTTTCCTCCCCGTGGACGGGGATGACGCCGTCGTCAGCGGTGGGGCGGCGCGATCGTTCACCGCCCTCGTGGTGGTGGTGCCGACTGACGACGACGGCGGCGTCGCCGCCGACGACGACGCTCGAATCCAATAGAGTCCGTAGCCTCTCGACCTGCTCCAACGCCTCCTTCTTCTCCCTCTCTGTGCGTTCAAGCACGTTCATGAGGCGTTGCACGTCCTCGTGCACGTTGGACATCACCGGGGTCGCTCGTCCGCTTATCGCCTCGTCGTTGGTGTCATAATCGCTCGGCGGCGTCGTCGCAGTCATCGCCGTGGTCGTCGACCTCATCTCGTCTTTCCCTGCTCCCCCCTCCTCCTCGACCAAGGTCGGCATGGAAGGCGGTCCAACGTTGTCAGATCGCACCAGTTGCGGATTCCCCATAGCCGACAATGTCACCTTTCCCTCTTCCTTCTCCTTCGTCACCTTTCTCATTGTCGTATTTTTCGTCGTCGACGCATTCCCCGTCACTGCGGAAGGAGGGGGTGGAAGGGCCATGGGCGGGACGCGAACGACCCCCGAGGGACGCACGACCGTCACCGCGGCCGCGGCAGCGGCAGCGGAGGAGGAGGAGGAGGACACCGTCGCGCGCGACGGTCCCGAGGGCGAGAACGGGTCGAACGACGGTCCCGCCGCCGCCGCCCCGTTTCCTTCAGTTTTGCTAGATATCCGCCTCCCCACGGGGAAGATTTCGGAGACGCGTCGGTCGTGATGCGCGTCGTCGCCGTTGCCGCCGACGCCCTCCGACAACGCGGCGTCCTTGGGCAAGATATTTCCCCCATTTTCGTTAGCGCTCCGTCTCCCCACGGGGAAGATTTCGGAGACGCGACGGTCGTGATGCACGTCGTCGCCACTGCCGCCGACGCCCTCCGACGACGACATGGCGTCCTGGGGACGCGGCATCCGCGGGGGATGAGGCGGGACAACGAGGGGCGGCACGGACGCGACGGGCGGAGGATCTCCCTCCCCATCTCCCCCTCCTCCCGTACCCAGGATTCCTCCGTAGGTATCGTAATCGAGACGTCGGGTGATGGTGGCGGTGGAGGGCGTCGGCGCGCGAACGACGGCTTCGACGATCGGCGTCGCCTCGACGGGAGGGGCGGGAGTGGAGACGTCCGTCGGCGGCCTCATTCCCGAACGACGACGGTCGTCCGCGGCCGACGGTATGGCGGCGGCCTTACGCACAATCTCCTCCACGAAAGGGCGCACCGCCGTCCTCCCCGCCGCGCCGCCGCCGCCGCCGAGGCGAGAGCGGGCGGACGCCAGGGCCGACCCGCCGCCGCCGCCGACGCCGCCCCCCCCGATCGACCGGGAGGGCGCGACGCGAACGCCTCCCCGTTGTTGCAATCTTCGGAGCTCCGCGCGCCTCCTGGCGATAGAGTCGTCGGCCGACGCCACGTCTGGGGAGGGGGCGGCGGAGGTCGCGGTCGCGGTCGCGGTCGCGGTCGCCCGCCGCTCCAGGTTCGTCAGTATCTGGTTCGTTATCAGGGAGGACTTTTTATCGTCGGCCGGCGGAGGCGGGGGAAGCCGCGGACAGAGGCCGGCGGCATTGTCGTCGTCGCTGTCGCTGGGCGGCGTCGGAGGCGGAGGCGGTTGCGGCATCATAGTTTGTTTGCAGAAATAATAATTATTCACACTCTTCTCAACCGACAAAACATAAAATAATGACCGCGCCAACGAGACGCACTCGCTAATTGGCGAAATCAACTAGAGTACTCTATTGTCCATAAGCACTCTACCATAGAGCATCGAGGTCTCTCTGAAAGGTCATTCAAAGTTAACGCACTTGGACTCGTATCGTCAGCTATTTTGATTTCCTCTTGTTATAACACGATTAAGCGTTCTCCTAAGCGAAAAGGTTCCTTCTCACCCCGTCGGCATTGCTCTGCTTTGGTCTTGCTATCCACGGGAGCCACAAATCGCAATGTCTTCAATTCTTCGTCATCCCCACCTGGCCGTATCATCTCAGTGATAGTGGCAAACAGCTCTGTAACTTTGACATCAGGAGGTACACTAATTTTGGTCCTGTCGCCTGCATTATTAGTATTCTTCTTCGCCACCTGTCTCATGTAGTCCGTAATTAATTGATCTTTTTGAAAGTACAACGGAGACACCACCTCATCCCCGTCGGTAATTGTCATATCCTCGACATAAAATAAAGGAACCTTGCCCTCCGGTAGGTCGTCACTTCCATCAGCAGCCAAAGCGTCTTCAATATCCGATTCCGACGATGCCAATCTAAAATATGCGCCTGCCAGCTTGCCCTTCGATGCTAGAGAAACGGCCAAATCCAACGGCACTGATGTAATTCGAGCATTCTTCCAAGGATTTATCCCGAGTTCATCCTCATCGTCCTTCGTCAAAGCAACCTTCTTCGCTTTCATCTCCTTCTTCGTTTCCCTTATAGCCCTGTCAGCCGACGAGATGGCAACGTCCAATATTCGTTTTGCTTCTCCGTAAGAGAGGAAGAAGTAGGATGTTAATTTCGCATCCTCGCCTACAACAAAGTAGGGCACGCCGCGGGCATCAACTATTGCAAATGTGGGTACCCTTTTCAGGAGGGAGGCAAGTTTGGGTTGGGATACCATGCCTTCCTCATTGCCTCTACTGGCGACGCTGCCGACTGCAGCGTCGGCGGCCAGAGAGGGGCTAGGCGAAAAGCCTAGAGGTGAGACTCCTATGAAAAGCGATGACGCTGTACGAGCTAGAATTTCGCGGCGAGTAGTAGCCTCTAGTCTTTGTTGACGAGCACTCTTATCTGATTCGGCGACGATGTCGTTGTATTTTTCAACGTGACTCTCACTAAAGCGTTGCAGTGATATCGTTGCCGAGGACGAGCCGACATCGGTACCATGATAATATGAAAGTGCACCGGCAAGTACTGCATTGCTCAAAAGAAATAAGTGGAAAAGGCGGAGCATGCTATCGGCCTGATGCTGTGCTACGTTCTACATTCACCACGCAGTCAATGAATGAAGACCTCTTCCATCTCTCCACCACCATCGAGGCGGCGCGATCTCTACCTATTATTTAGAGTATGTAGGTCGCTTCTGTGTTGAGAGGCTACGATCTCGTACTTTAGCGTAGGAATAGATACGATCTTTCCTCGGCTACTTCTCCTTCCACAAAAAAACAAATCAGATGATGATGATGTGGACTCGTCGCATCCAGACGTCCCACATCATTGCCTTACTCGTGACAAATGCAAATGTATCGTCGAAACGGGCGGTGCACTCGTTGATGAGAACGGCGGCGTTTTCATCGCCTGCATTCTATGGCCGATTATCTAGTCCTGTGGTTCAGGTGCATCGGATGGTGCCGCCACCTAGAAACACAATCACCCAACAGCATATGAGTTTTTTTGGAGGGCAGGACGAAGGAGGAATCCCGCGTATTGATCGCGCTGCCATGGCGGAGATCATCGAGGATGTCGTCAATAGCAGCCGCGAGGAGAGTGGGTATGTCGTCATCGACGTTCGTGGGCACGACGAAATTCAGTCCACGGGGAAATTGAATGATGTCGTTGTAACTCTCCCGTTGCCTTACATCGCCCAGGGAGCGCTTTCAATGGACGAGGAGGACTTCAAAGAAGCTTTTGGATTTGAGAAGCCGCGGCTGGATGAAACCTTGGTGTTTAGTTGCAAGGCTGGCATCAGAAGCCAGCAGGCGGGGCAGTTGGCCAAAATGGCAGGATATTCCAATATTCTTGACTACATGGGTGGCTCTAATGAATGGTTTTCGTAGTTGATATTTGATCGGAACTAGAAAGAGAGAAGCGCTCGTCTGGAGCACATGGGAACGATGGGGAAGTCTGCCAACGAATCAAAAAAAGTCAATGAAAATCATGTTTTGTACCCACGTCCTTTAGTTAATTCTCACTATTGAAAGTAAATATACCATCGCCATATTCATAAGAAGCGATAGTGGTTACTGCCTATTATTTACATGTCAACGTAGCTATTGAGCTAAGTCAACCTGGGGGCCACTCCATCTGGCGCCCACCCAACACGTGTAAGTGGAGATGATACACGCTCTGAGCTCCATGTTCGCCGTCGTTGATTACAATACGAAATCCATTCGGACATTCCTTCTTCCCGACGCTTTGAGCTACAAACATCAAGTGCCCCAAGATGTCCTTCTGATCTTCGCGCGCATTACTCAACTTAGTAAGCCCGTCGCGATTCTTTGGAATGACAATGATGTGCACAGGAGACTGTGGGTTGATGTCACCTGAAGATAAAATGTGGGGGGGATAATAATGAAAATTATTCAATTTTTTCAAGAGAATAAATCGAAAATAATCATTTATGTACTCACGAAAGGCAAGCGAAAGATCATCTTCGTGGACTTTATCCGACGGCCACTTCCCACTCAAGATGTTGTCAAATACAGTTGCAGGACCGGCACCATCATTATCAGATGACGCCACCAAGCGAGCCGCGGCGGCTTTCGCTGCGGCGACCTCGTCTGACATGGTTTTGTCGTTGGAGCTGAATAGCTTGCTGTCGAGAACAAAATTTATCCGACGATATGAAATAGCCGTGATGGGTGTCAAGGCTGAAGTGTACCCCAGACCCAGAAGCCTCGATGCTGATGCTGAGAGCAACAGAGAGATGACTTTCTCACTGTTCAAAAATGGAGAAATTATTAGTGATGTATCGAGAAAAATCATAAACGAAGCAAACGGAGCACAATAACTGCCTTGCCTCATAAATAATTACCTGCGATCTTGTGGGAGAATGCGTGCTGTTGAGCTGGTGAAGAGAATGATGATGATGATGTTGTGTGAAGGAAGCGCAGAGAAGCTTCTCTCTCCCGCCAAAACCAGGTTTTACTGACTCTCTCCGTTGACACGTGGACCTCCTCTCTACTCGTCTGACTCCTTCACACACACACACACACACACAAGGCGGCGACACAAAAAGCACTAAATTCTCAAAATTTCCCAGGTTGAAATAATTATCTCTCTACCAAATGAAGCTCTCGATTGCACGCTCCACCATTTTGGCAGTCACCCTGCCGCTCTCCCGTGCCTTCCAAACTGCTCCCGGCGCTCTCGCACGCCGCGCTGCCGCTCATGTTACACCCCTCTCCTCCACCCCGTCCGCTGAGGACATGCGTCGAATCATGGAAGAAGAAGCAACAAACCCTGAGACATTGGCCGCCTCGGCAGCTGCGATGAAGAATATGACTCCCGACGATATGGCCAAGTTAATTTCGGAGATGGAAAAAATGCCTGATATCCAAAAGAAACAGTTGAAAGATATGGGTATGGATCCTGACACCATGCTTGTTAGTATGAAAATGATGAAAGATAATCCACAAATGATGGCAACAGCACAAAAGCTAATGAGTAATATGACACCAGAGCAGATG
This sequence comes from Stephanodiscus triporus, assembly GCA_036939755.1. Lineage (NCBI taxonomy): Eukaryota > Bacillariophyta > Thalassiosirophyceae > Thalassiosirales > Thalassiosiraceae > Stephanodiscus > Stephanodiscus triporus. Next base: position 11,128 of record JALLAZ010000360.1, read on the forward strand.
CTTGAACAGAGCAAATTAGCACAGGAGAAAATGTCTCGGTAAGAAATTCTGCAAATTGAGCGTTTAGAATAGATATCTGTATGCTAACAAAGATATCCCCGTTATTTTTGGAAGCATGTCCAAAGAAGAATTGGAGCAGGCAGCTGAGATGGCCAAGAAACAGATGGAAAATCTCTCCCCCGAATTAGTTGATGAAGCGATTCAGGCTATGAAAGATTCCTCAATAGATGGTGTGAAAAAATCTGCTCCAGTGGGAGTCATTGCAGGAAGCTCATCTGATCCAAATGTTATTGATGTTTTGTACAAGGTTGGAGAGCTGATGTCCAAACCCGCTACGGGGGGAGTTACGTTTCAGGCATTTTCGACCTTGCCACCAATCACTGTATTGTCCGGAGATCGAGAGCAGGACTTGTCTAAGCAAGAATTGGTTGATTGCTGGTCTGAGGGGTCGCTTGGTGTCACGCGAGTCGACCGGTCTGGTTTTGAAAGAGTTTGGAAAGAAGTTCAAGAGTATTTTGAGGACGACATAATGGAAGAGGCTCGGGCTACCTGCCATCCAAAGATCAAGAAATCAAGGACCTCAGCAGTAGAAGCTGATGCTGTAGGATTGGAATCGCCACGTATAGGTGGCAATTTATCAGAAGAACAAATGAAGGTTGTTTCCGAACAGGTTAAGACCATGACCGATGATGACATGCAACAGATGCTGGATGGCATGTCGAACATAGGACCTGAAGAAGAGGCAAGAATGCGAGCTATGGGTGCTGACCCTGCCATGATGAAGAAAGCCGCGGAGATGATGAAATCTAATCCAATGATGAGACAGGCAGCGCAGATGATGATGAAGAACATGTCACCTGATCAAATGCTCAAGGCAAGCCAGCAGGCACAATCACAAATGGCCAATATGAGTAAGGAAGATTTGGAAAAGGCGATGGAGCAAATGAACCAGGGTGGGAAATAAACGACCAACCAAGAGAGATTTCTCATGGGTGGAAGAGTCCGTCGTTAGCTGATGTCTCGTATCATGACCACATGTGTAACTTGTTCACTCCTGTAGTTGACGACATAAAGGTAGAATGAACAATGCAGCATTATCATAAACGTGTTCTCAACCGCTTGTTTAACTGAGTTAATATATAAGACGAAAGTGCATTTTATTCGCCCAGACACATGACATAGACCCTACCCAGTCTTTCGAGGTTCTCCAACGCCGCGAGGCCTTCTGGGCCATTGCCCATTCCTTTTCCCATCCCAATCCCCCCAGGGCTCGCCGACGATAACATTCTCCTTGTATCTGAAGCCAAGGACAAGACTCCGTCACTCAGATATTTTTGTAGAGTGTTAATAAGAAATTGCAAATGGATCGAATAGACATCAGCGCGTGGACGAACTTTATTCATTTTGGATTTCAGGTCAACACATATGTTTTCAACGACTCCATCGGACACTGCTTGTAGGGTAAGGAATTGATACGTAGAACCGTCAGAGCGACGAAGATCCCTAAGAGCACGTTCGACTTGAGCACGACAGCGAACGATTGTCAAGAAGGAGGCAGCAAGATACGGAGGAAAAGGACCGAATTCTTCTGATTTGTTTGTTTTGTGGACATTCTCTGCTGGATTGTCAATGAGTCCAAGTTTTGCGCAGGACGAAACAGCCTTCTTCACACTTTCCAAAAAAACATCAAACATGCCCCTCTCCAACGCTGATACAACAGACGCTAGAGTTGACTCAAGATTCTCAGATTGACCATTGGTAAGGTAGGACACCTCACGAGCAACATCGACGATCGTCGTGTTGAGCGCATCGGCGCATTCAGCCACTACACGAAGCCTTGCCGCGTCGCTTCTATCTTTGACATAGTTTTGTAGACCTTCACAGCACTTCTGCGAAACCAATAAGCAACCTCTTTCAATCTCTTTAGAGCATTCATCAGCACGTGTGAGATCATCTGAAAGCTTTTGAACACATTGTAGAAGAGCATCGCCATCAAAGACTCCACTCCCAGACGCACTTATTGAACACTTTCGAGCGCATGTATCAAAGGAATAGATACATACACGCTGCTCAATCATAATCAAAGCCTCATTTGTTATTTGGTAGCATCTTTCCAAAGGAGAGTGATGAGTTACTTTGTTTCCCTCACCATCATCCCCAGTAAAGACGGCCTCGTTAGATTCGTGTATCACTTCAGCTAGCTCAGCAAGGTCCAGTGCGCACTTCGCAGTCTGCGTTGGAGGAAGAGGAGACTTTAAGATTGTACGGAGACGCTCTGCTGATCCCTTTCCATATGTAGCTGCTATCTTGTACCCGGACGCTTGATTGGCACACCCCAAGGAACAAAATGCTACGTGCTCTACTAGAAGTGTTAAGGCTGGGTTCACAATTGATTCAAACACATTATGAGCGCTCATCATTTTGGTACCTTTGCCCCCCACGTCACTGTCCCTTCCACCTGACGACTTGATTGAGCTGGCTGCTGTTAGCGAAGTTATCTTACTTCGACGGTGTCGAGCCGTCTCTCTCTTCTCCGCCTCTTGAGTGGCAAAGCCAATCTGAAGTAGTCGCGGCAACCAGTTCTTGGCAAGGGCAACTGAACGAAGGGTTGCATCGACTCGGGCCTCGAGGACATCAAATTTCCATCTTTTGTTGTCGCGACTTCGTTGCGAAGATGAGTTTTCTTCAACTGCGCCAGATTGGTTTGAGCCATGATCCGATCCTTCTTCCTGTAAGCATCGTTCAGCAGTGGCTTCAGTACTCATTATGGTCTTGTCTACTAGTGATCGAAAGTGGGTCGTTTGGAGAAGAAGGCAAGCAAGAGCTGGGGGATAATCACGGATGCAAATAACATGTCTATCAATCGAGAAGGAGCCAGCCTTCATTGTGCTGCTAGTCTTTTCGGTTGATTGACGAGCGGTGCCATCCTTGTTGACAGAACTCTCGCCTTTGCTATCTTCTTCTTCCTCTAGCAACTCCAGCAACTCTCCCAGATCCCTAATTGCATCCAGAAGACTATTTGCAGATGATGTTTCATCAGCAAGTATCGATTCCAAATCTTGCCTTGCATCTTGTGCTGCCTCACCAGCCTTCACACGTACGTACCGAAGCAAATCCACGTCACTGTGATCTTTATCAATTACTAATACTTTTCGGTAGGCCTTGACCATCGACGAAAAATTTGCATTCTCAATGTGCTGCCGCATCAAGCTGGGAACCTGTAAAAGCGGTGCGACTCTCTGAAGCACCGCGAGGGCAGATTGAACCTTTCTAACTTCATTGGTGTTGTCTAGCAGCGGCTTAAAACTCTTCCGAGCCTGCTCAGAGCACGATTGGGCTATATTATCCAAGGTTCCAAATTGATTTTGTAATTGTCTTCTGCTATTCCCAGAGCCTCCTTGATCTGCAAAGATATCTATGCCTTCCGAACATTTGATGAAAAGATCAAAGTTGTCCCTCACGAAGTTTTGTAACCTTTCGATCTGGTTGTCTGTTCTACGACTCAATCGCGGTATACTGTCCTGTAGTTCTTGATAAGTCGAGTGTCGATGGGCAAGTGTTAAGAAGAGAATTGGGTCGAAATCTGGAGACGCCAAGAGGATGGATGGAAAACTCTCTCCTTTCGACTCAGACCCATCGTTTCCTCTAGCATCGGACCTCTTTTTCGCATCTATGATCGCAAGAAGTGCCTGCCTCTGCGCCTCCAGCCAATTGATTTTTTCCACACCAGATTGGGCTGCCAAGGATGCCTCCAATTCGATCTCTGCTTCAATTTCTCGCAATGTCTGTTGAATCAAAATTTCCCGATTGTTGTTAAGTTCTTGTAAGTCGAAGTTGTCCGTGCTGTGAATGCCGAGGGGATCACGTCCAAGGAGTCGTCTCTTTTCTTCTTCTGCCTTCTGGCGCTCGGCCATAGCCTTTCCTCTCTGCGTATTTATAGATCGGTTGCGTGCAAAAATTATAAAGCAAAAGAGACCAGTAAGATGAGAGTAGATGTCTTCGATCGCAAAAAACGTAGGCTTTCGACACATAAAAAGTTCCCAGAGAACTTATTGAACAAAAATACCGACCTCTTCCTCCAAGAAAATTGCACCAGCTGCTCGTTCTTTCTCCGATGCCATTTGAGTTTCGGACCACCTCGTGGGTTTATCATTTTTGTGAGCACCGGGCATATCTCCCCCAAGGTTGCCTCCAGATGCTTTTGCAGTTTTCGATTGAGAAGGCGTTCTGCCCTTATCAGGAGAGGATTTCTTGCCAAAAACTTCCAAGAAATCTTCGTCTTCGTCTTCGCCGTCACCATCGTCATCATCATCATCGCTACCAAATGGATTGCGATCCCTCCCAGCCCCCCCCTTCGCCGCGGCTTCAGCAGACGATGACGCCTTGGCTGCTGCTCCTCCTCCACCTCCCCCCCCGCCACCGGAAGCGGCGGCGATATTCTCCTTGATGGCCCTCCTGACGTCCGGACTGGCGTTTTCCCCCAGCCACGCCTCGAACTCGGCCTGACTCCGTGCCTCAGGCAAGAAGTCCTGCACTTTCAGGGGCTTGGGAGTCTCGTAATCGGTGTCAGTATGACGGGCGAGGATCAGGGCCAGTAGGTGACAAGCGTCGTCCTTCGACCCCCCGCGCGACGACGCGACGAAGCTTACGTCGCCGTCCGACCCCCTGCCGACGTGTATGTCAAGGCGAAGCGTGCGAAGCTGCGGCACGTTCAGCGCGCACAGCGCCGACGCGAAGCCGTTGAGCTCCCCGGAGAGCATGTCGACGCTCGCGCTCTTGCCGCCAGTCGACGCGTCCCTCCCGAAGTCGAGACAAAGGTATCGAAGCAGCGATATCGTCGGCCGGGCGCTGCGCTTCAACGAATCCTTGTGATCGGTGCTGGGGCATCCCGCGGCGCGCAATAGGCCCACGAGGTTCATCTTCTCGAGTTCCTCGTCCTCCATTGCCGTGGGACTCTCGCTCCCGAGGAGGAGGAGGGGGTAGTCGTCGTCGTAGAATTCGGGGGGAGGCTTGGCGGTGACGTAGTTGCGGAACTTGTTGAGGCGACGAAGCCGATCCTTGTGCTTGATCGAAGACTTCGTCGGGTCAAGATTCCTGAGGAGGACCTTGATCTCGATGGAGGAGCGTTCTGCGTCGGCCATGTTGCCTTTCCTGGTCGGTAGTTTTTGGTTTTGTTTGTGAGTGCGGGGTGGAAATTTCGGGGGCGTGGCGGGCGCCCCCCCCCCCCCGTCGCTCTTTTCTTGACTCACTCTCACATCATTCATGCTCGTCATAAAGAGTTACGATACAATATATATATATTTAGGTTTAGGTCCTAGCTACTGACCGACATAGGTAGGATTGGGTACGGTGATTGTGGGAGTATGGACAGGGCGGTCAATGAATTTTCGTGAAGCATACTGAATGTGAAGAGCAAAAGCTTTGGTGATGGATAAACCCAACTTCTGGATAGTCGTGATAGAAGGCGTGGGAGCAAGATATGAATTATCATAGAACCGGCGTGTAGGTGAGTTACGCCAGTTGTGTTCGGCAAGTAGAAGGATGCCTTTCGGGCTAGGGTATTGGAGCAACCGTGAGTACATTTTCGTGGCATTCGGTTTGGATGCAGGAAAAGATATAGCCGGTGAGTTGTGGGATCCAAAGAGGAAGTGTTCAAGAAGCGGGCCAAAGCGGCCGAAAGGGTCAATTGCGAAGGGGAGGAGGAGCATTTCGCGGGTTAAAAGGTCTCCAAGGAGATCGTCGCCGGTGGTGACCACGTTGGTGGAAGGATTACGTTTGTTGACACGACCAAGTTTCCTTTTTTCGTACGTCTGAAGATGTGAGGCGGCATTGGCCGTAACGGTGTGAATAACATCTGGAGAAGCGGGATCGAAGGAGGGGACCGGGGGAGGGCAACTAATTGTAATGTCTGCGCCGACAGTGGAGTAAGAGCATCCATGATGGACATGCGGCGGGACAGCCGGGTGGGGGTCAAATGAGAGGTCAAACGGGCGAGCGTGTGGGTCGGATGGGAGGCAGAGTTGGGGTTCAATATCGATGGATGAGCCGGGGGGAAGGAAACCTGCGGTGAAGAGGGCGGGGGTAAGAGCGCGAGCAAAGCCATCACGGATGAAGTTGTGGGCGCCGATTTTGCATATGCGTTTGCACTGGAAGAGATGATCACCGAAGGGGTCAAGGTGAGTATTTCGTCGTATAGCATGGGAAAATTCCCAGTTGGCAATCCTATTGGACGGCAGGCTGCGGCACATTCCAATGATAGGGTAGGAAGTTTGAGGAGAAAGCAGACTGGGAAGGAGGTGGAAGTGCTCGGGGGAGTCGGCGTGGACATCTTGGTAGAGGGAGTTTGTGAGGTAGACACTGCAATGGTTCTTGAACCTGGCCCGCGCACTATGGGGGGAGACGGATTGTAGGAAGTATTCGACGCGATCGGAGGACGGAATGGAGGGAGGGCATGCAATGGTTGCAAGGCGGGGGAGGAGGATGTGGAATCGACGGAGGATCAAAGAATCAGGGTTGGAGGTAAGATCAAAGAGGTCACCGAGGGATGAGTGAAGCTGGAAGGATGGGAGATGTTTATGTATCCGGAAACCATGGGAAGCATTGCGGAGGGCCGATTTCATGGTGATTACGAAGTCGGGAGCGGCGCGAGTGCGAGGGCAGAGTATGCCTAAACCGCCGTGTCGAAGACTGATTTGGCTGATGAGGATAGAGCGTTCAGGGGTAGATGGGAGGCTGAGGAGGGAGGTGAAAAAATCATTAATGAGACGGTCGGTCGCAGCCGTGAGTGGGCCAGCCCATTCCTCCCAAGGGGGGTCATCGTCATCAAGCGGGAGGTGGTAAAGAACGTCCGTGGAGAGTAGATGCGGAATTTTTTGAAGCGTGCATTGGGAGAAGAGGCGGAGGCGAGTTTGGAGGTCGCAAATGTTGGTGTGGAGGGAATCAATATCGCGTTGGATGGCCGTGATACGCGAAGCAAAGAAATCCGTGGCAAAAGCAGCGGAGCCAACAGGGTGGCCCAGAAGACGGCAGCCGGAGGTTAGTTCGACGGGGACAGGGGGGGCGGCGGTGTCGGTAGGGTGGGAAGTGATGGAGAATCGAGCAATAGTGTTGGAGAGGGATGTGGCAAGTGTTGGGTTGTGGGTGGAAAGGCGGGGAAGGATGGAGGAGCCGTCGCAGGAGGTGAGGATGCGGGTCTTGGAGGGGTTCACAAAACAGCCAATCTTGGCTCCACGGGAGTTAAGTTCTTGGCAGAGAAATTCGAGGTCTGGGAGAAAGACGCATGACGAAATATCGTCAACAAAACTGAGGAGATGCGATATGCCACCGTAACCATCGTCACCAACATCTCCTGAGGCTAGGCGAGCAGCGGCACGTGCGCGGAGGAGGGAGTCGATTGGGGCGAGGAGGCGGGCAACGACGAAGGAGGCGAAGAGTGGGGAGAGGGGGCAACCCTGGCTGGCGCCTTCTTCCATAAATAAACGGCGCCAGGAGCCATCGTTCCATTTGAAGTGGACAGTATTTGGTTTGCTGTAAAAAAGTGTGACGAGGGGTAGGAGTTCGGGGAAGGAGGTGGCGATGACATTTGTGAATTCTTCTCTGGACACGCTGTTGAATTGATTTGTAAGGTCAAAAAAGACAGCGGCTCGTGTTGGCAGGGCCTGTTGTTGTTGTGGGCGGTCGATAAATTTTTCAATGGCAAGTTGCATAGCCTTGACAACGAAGTCGGAACCATCTGGAACTCCGACTGCGAAGTTGAATGGGAGGAGATGAGTAGCAAATTTGTCGCGGAGCGTGCGGGCGACGTGAGTACAGATGAGGCGACGTATTGCGGTGGGAATGCCAAGGGGGCGGAGTTTTGTGTGGTCTTTGGGGTCCTTGTGGAGACAGAAGAGATATACGTCGGTGAAATAACATTTGACGGATTCGGGGAGGGAGTTCTGATAGATTAAATTAAAGAGAAAACGAACATCGTCCTCTGTAGAAGGGGTGGGATGTTTGAGGAGGGAGGTGAATACGTCGATGGAATCGGCATTGAGGCCTGTGCCCTTGTCTTTGGCAGCATGGCGAATGGTGTCACAGATGTCACCGGGGAGGCTGTAGGGTTGGTGTGGAGGGAGATAGGCAGGAGGCGGGTGGCCTAGTGGGGGAACCGGCTGGGTGTAAAGTTTGTTGACATGGACGATGTTGTGTGGGCCTATCGAAGCCACTGATTGGGAAGCACAGGCACGTGACACTGCAGTGCGGAAGTCATCGTTGTCGGCAGCGAGTTGGGCATGGTTGCGAGGGTTAGCATAGGTTGAAGAAGAGTTTTGAGTTAACCGTCGTACTTGCATCGCCGAAGAAAAGAGGAAAGCAATGTCACCGCAGAATGCCGCATCAATGCGGTCACGGATGGTGGCGTGGATGGAGAGGCCATTGCGTTGTTTTTTGGATGCTGGAGCAAAGATGAGCATATCCAGATGGAAGAGGAGCCACCAAAAGGGGGCGGAGTCGTCAAGCGAGGGGCAAGAAGTGTTGGCCACGACGATGGCTCGTATTATGGCTCTTTGGAGGTTCAAAAAGGCAGAGAGGTTCCGGGACCGGGTGAGGCGTCGCCAAGTTGTGCGGAAGTCAGGTGGTTCATGAAGGTAAGTGGTACGGATGAAGGCGAGACCGTGTTCCCAGTGATTTTGAGTATGGGAGGATGAGTGGGAGTGAAGGAGGGTGGTGCAGATGGAGAAGGGGGAGCATGGAGTGAGTGTGGGAGCAGTGGATTGGGGGGTGGTGGTGGGAGTGGGTGTGCTAGTTGGGGGGGCGGGGGGGGGATGAAAGGTGGCATTGTGTTCGACGAGTGCTCGAAGGGAGGGGAAGAAGGCTTTTGGACAAGAGGAGCATGAGGAGGAACAACAGCAGAAGATGTCAGCAGCAGCGCAGTCGCTGTGATTGACGAGGTGGTGAGTAGAGGCGTGGGAGGTTGAGTTGAGGTGTCGGAGAAGGACGGTCTTGCAAGTGAAAGGGGGGGCGGTGCCGGAGGAGGATTGGGGACATCCGCGTATGGGACAGTATAGGCGAAGTGGGTTCATGGTGAAGTTGAGGTTGACGCGGTGTTGGCCTCGGAGGAGGTGAAGTCATTGAACCACTGAGTGACAGTGGGGAAAAGGGAGGCAGGGTCAGTATCAGGATTCTCGGCGATAAGGGAGTTCAACTCGTGGTGGCGGGATGTAGGACAGATGATATAGAGAGTACTCCATTTTGGGTCGTGAGGGTGGTTGGGAGCAACGATGGTGTCAGCGATGGCAGGAGGAGGAACATAAGCATTACAGGACGTTTGGTGGGTTCGGAGGTCGGTAGAACTGAGGAAGAAGGTAGGACAGGAGGCACAGCATCGGGACCAACCGATGGAAGAGAGTGTGTCGATGGAGAGGGATGATAGGAGGTCATTGTGGAGATGATGCCCATGGGCCTGGGCAATGGATGCACCGAGATCATCGTCGGAGAAAAAGGGGTCACCACCGTTGTGAGAGGGGCAGGATGTGACGCAGCAGGAGAGTGGGTGTCCGGGTCCAGAGTGTGGAGAGAGATCGATGTCGTCAACTGTGGAGGGTGGGGGTAGTAGGGTGGTCAGCTGAGGGACAGAGTTGCGGAGTGTAAGTCGGATGATGCGGAGAATGTGGGGAATGATGGAAGTGTCCAGGACTCGAACGAACACGAGTTTATCATTTGATTGGGAAGGGGATTGGATGGCACAGGAATATACTGGGGGTGAAATGGAAGTGGTGGGGAGGCCATGATCAGCGAGGCCGATTTGGAGGGTAAGGTAGAGGGAGGCATGCGGGATGTCGAGGGCGCATAGGAGGGATATGTACTGACAGGGAGGTGAGGGTTGGCTGCATATCGAAGTTTGGGTGGATTCTGGTCGGGCGCGTTTGTTGTGCGAATATCGCAAAGTGGAAGCGCTGATGGAGAGTTGGCAGGAAGCGCGGGAGGATATATCGTCATCAGCGTCATGGCTGGTGTGGTACCCACCGTCATTGTGGGAAGAGAGAAGGGTGTCAGAAGCGTGACTGGTGGACATATCACAATCATCCGAAGAGGGGTGATTGGTTTGTGCTTTGGGTGGGGACGTAAAGGTGGGTGTAACCGTAGTGATGAGGTGGGGTGGGGAGGAGGGTGAAGGTGAACCATGAGCAAGAGGCGTGGTAGGTGAAGTGGTAGGAGGCGTGATGGGGGAACCAAAGACAGGAGGAGTGGTTGGTGGGGCGGTAGGAGACGCGACGGGTGCAGTGGTGGGAGGGTCCAGAGGTGAGGTAGGGATTGGGAAGAAGGTGTAGTCGTCGGACGGGTGTAAGCCCAAGTCCAGCATTCGCGTCGTCGCCGCAAGGCGTTTTGTTTTAATAGTATCAGGAAGTTCGTCAAAGTAAAAGAATTCGTTGATGTTTCGATTGGAGCAAAAGGAAATGCCGGACACCTCGCGTACTCGATGGCTCGGGTTGGTTAGGTTGGATGCTTCCTTTGGGCAATTCTCGTTCATGAAGGTGACGTCGTCAGGTGATTGGATATGAGGGTAAAAGCTTGTAAAATACGACCAAGCTTCAACTTCGGTGTGAAATGATTTGTGAATGTTGAAAGGTACATTGGAGATGCGGGCACGAACACCATCGTCGTTGAAATTCAGTTGAAAGATACCGGCACCAGCAATGCCGCCTGCGCCATTTACGATGACATAAAATTTGAGAACAAGTTGTGATTGAAGGGCCAAAGAACTGCTCTTAGCGATTCGATACACAGTGGAACTGCGATCATAGGCTGAGGCGGGGTGGGGTTGTTGTTTGCGACCGCGTCCACGACCAAGCGGAAGGGTGGGGACAGGTGGGGGAGTTCGAAGAGACTGGGCGGCGGGCGGGGGGATCGTAGGGCGTGTTGGGCGCAGGTTGATTTTAAGGGCGTTGGCCTCGATTATCCGCGATTGGACATAATCCGCAGTGTAGTAAGATGTTTCGCGGGTGGCGCGGAAGATACAAGTGAGGTGGGGAGCGCCGAAGCCAGAGGAGAAGTCGAGGAGGATTCCAAAACAGGTACCGAAGGAGTTGATGGCGTTAAGGAGATAAGAACGCGTCTGTAATATATTGACATGGATAGGAACATGGCGGATAATCTTGAATTTGGTGGTGTCAAAGAGGGGGTTGTGAGCAGCATCGATACGTCGTGCGAGGATGTGGTGGTCTTGGGCGGTAACGGGTTGGTTTGACACGAACTTGGTGAGTGGATGGAGGCGAATGGAGAGGCGGTCAGATGAGGTGCCGCAGATGGGGAGGATTGCAGAGTGTTTCAGACACACATGATGAATAGCGTCACGGAGGAGTTCGTAGTATGGTGCAGCCTTGGATAGGACGACGCCAAGGAGAGGGCGAATGTAGGCAGGGTTGGGAGGAGAGCCGGCGCGACGATTGGTGGTGGGAGAGATTCCGAATCGAACTTTCTTGATTGAGATCAGGCGACTGATATCAAATCGGGATGTGAAACGAGCCAGTTCGGGAGGGAAGGGTTGGTGGGGTGGGAAGGAGGAGTAGAGGGAGCGGACTTGTAGGAAGATGAGATATCCAAGGTGGCGCAAGGTAAGTATATTGTCTTGGCTTCGCTCGCCAAGGAGGAGGGAAACGCTGATGCCTTCGAGGAGGAAGTCCAGAGACTCCTCCATATCGTTGACGAAGGGAAGGGTGACACGAAAGTGTTCGGCGGCAGGAGGGAGGTGGGGGATGGTGTGGAAAAAACCCGGTCCATCGAGTCGCGAGTGAACGAGGCCTTGGAGGATATCGAGGTGGCGGCGAACTGTGTGTTTTGGTGGTGAGGGTGAAGTAGTTGGGTTAGTCGAGTGGGGGGAAAGAAAGGCGTAGGAGAGGAACAAGTCGCCGAAGGTGCGGGACTTGACGGCGTGATCGAAACTGAGGATGGCGAGACGGTCGACGGGGAAGGGGAAGGCACAGCTGGAGATGATGGCGTCGAGCACGATTTCGAGGGTATCAAGGTCGGGGGAGTGGTCGCAAGAAGCCGTCGCTTGGATAGAGAACTTAAGCACGACGAACGGGCGGTTGATGAGGTCCCGCTTCCAAACTCTGCCTTCATTGACACGACGGGCTTGGATGGATGCTGAAGACGCGCGGTGGCAGTTGAGGTCGGAGATAGTCGTGAGTGAGCTGGAGTGTGGGGAATCGGCGCTGGAAGAGGTGGGGTCGGGGGGAAGGGAGAAATCATTCTGTGAGTAGGCAACTTCTTCGAATTCATCGTCTTCGAGGGAGGAGGAGGGGGTGTGGGGAGAATTACCGAGTGGAGGGGCGGCGGGAGGGGTGGATCTGGCGGCGGGACGGGTCGGGACGGCGGGGGAGAAGGAGTTGTCGACGAGACGTTCGGGACCGAAGGTAGGGAGGGAGGTGTCAGAAGGACGAATGGAATCGACGATGGGACGGTTGGGATCGACGGGGGGGGAGTCAGCCGGGGGAGGGACAGCGGAGGCGGCAGGAGGGCCAGTAGGATCGTTGGTGGGGGTCGTAGCGTCAGGGGTGCGAACGTCGATGGTAGGACGGTTGGGAGTGATGGGGGTGTAGGGAGGGGGGGGGTGGGGGTAGATGGTAGATCCCCCAGGGTTGGGGACGCAGGGAGTGGGGGGATGAGGGTAGATGGTGGATCCTCCTGGGCCGACTTCGAGCCAAGGGTTGTCGGTGGGAGAGCCGTGGCGTAGAGTGTTGGAAGCGGTGGCGGGGGTGGGGGCGGTGAACTGGCGAAGGAGGGCGTTGAGAGCGTCCGCGAGGGCGGGGTTGGCAGAGACAAGGGTGGCAAGGTGGGTGGGGTCGAATGGTGCGGTCGGGGAGGCGAGCGCGGGCTGGGCCTCGGGTTCGAGGATGGGAGAAGGCATGGCGAAGGGGAGGGAGGGGATCAATTGACGCTGGAAATGAGAAAATGTGAGCAAAAGGGGGTGAGGCCAAGGCGGGGGAGGGGGGGGGGGAAGTGCAAATAGGCGAGGAGGAGAAAGGGTGAGCGCAAGAAATGGGAAAAAGGGTGAGGTCGGGGGAAGGGATGGGGGCTGAAGGAATGTCAAGAGAGGGGGGTAACATCGAACTTGGGGCTGAAGGTTCCTCAACAGATGGGGATTCGGTTGAGCCCGGAGTGTGGAGGAGGGGCGGGGTGGCGGAAGGTGGAATGGGAAGGGGTGGAGAAAAGAGAAGGGGGGGGGGGCAGAGGCGGCGCTGGAACGGGAGGGAGTAAAATGGCGGGGGTTCACAACCGTTGTAGGGAGGAACTGGTATGGTGGGAGCGTGGAGGGCTTGAGGAAAGGGAGGGGACCATGGAAATAGGCGGCGGAAATGGTTGTGGTGGAAAACGACGCTGAAGGGGTCGGATTGAAAGGAGGAAAATGGGGGGAGGAAAAGGTGAGAGGAACGTGAGGGTAGCAGTAATTTTCTGGTAGAAAAAGTGAGGGTAGGAAGCTGAGAATGGTTAGGAGAGGGCGCAGGGCGGAGTGAGTGAAGGTGATGGAGGAGGGAGTGTAGGGCGGAATGCATCGGCGCGCGGGCGCGGAAAGAAAAAAGAGAACCACGGAAATGAGTAGGATGGGGGTGGTGAGGAATGGGGTGGAGCAGGCGGCGTGCCAGGGCGGTGGTTTACACGGGAGGATGCCGTCGATGTAGTGGTAGCGGTTAGTTGTGTTAGTCATCATATCCTATTTATATACGATACTTTACCTAGGTAGGCCACTTCACCACCAGCAAATGCCATCCATGATAAGCATCCTTTTGCGAGGCTCGGGCCGGAGATCTAAGTTCCGCCGATGTTTCCTTTCCACAGAAGCTGCTGAGATCAATAAGAGTGGCTGTTACAGCGAAAACGACGATGTCATCAGCACAGCAAATTTAGCATCGCGATCTTTATTTCAATCAAAAGTCTGCCAATGTCCCGATCCTCGAAATTGCTCCAAAGCATGCGAATCCCTCCTTCACATAGATCGACACCACGTCCTTCATCCCTACACGTCCATGTTAGAGCCACTGCCTACATTTCCTGTTCAAAGCGCAAATGGAGTGCATATCACATTAAACGATGGTCGAAATCTTGTTGATGGCATGTCGAGTTGGTGGGCAGCTGTGCACGGATATAGGAATCCGGTGTTGGATCAAGCCATGAAAGATCAGATAGAGAACTGCATGAGTCACGTCATGTTCGGCGGATTGACTCATCGACCGGCGGTGGAACTGGCGGCGAAGTTATTACAGTTGGTGAATAATGATCACCAAAATTATTCTACAATAACAGCAACGACCCCAACTGTTGACCAGGAGGGACTCAAGGAGTCATCATTATCAGACGATTGCTCCTTTGACTTAGACAAGATGCGAAACGAATATCATCTCACCAAAATATTCTTTAGCGATTCCGGTAGCATTGCCGTCGAGGTGAGCTTGAAATAAGATGAGATTTTTGATAGGCGCCTTCGCAGGATAACTCATGTTATGTTTTCGTTGTTCCCTTGTAGGTGGCAATGAAAATGGCAATCCAGTATTGGAATCATGATCAGCCCAGGAAGAACAAATTTCTAACGTTCCGAAATGGATACCACGGTGATACCATGGGCGCAATGAGTGTATGCGATCCCGTGAATGGGATGCATTCCATGTTCGCTGGGATTTTGGCAACTCAGCTGTTCGTGCCCTCCCCCACGGGTCCTGATCCGTCGCATTCTCGGGAAACTCTGGCGCAAATGGAAATGATTCTGCAAGAGCATCATCACGAGTTGGCTGCCGTTATTATTGAGCCGATTGTGCAAGGCGCGGGGGGGATGAAATTTTATCACCCGCAAGTGTTGATGAAGGCACGAGAATTATGCGACCGCTACGAAGTGCTGTTGATATTTGACGAAATTGCGACAGGGTTCGGACGGACGGGGACTCTATTCGCTGGGTGGCAAGGAGGGGAATCCTACAAGCCTTGGTCATCGTTCGACGGCGATTGCATTGACGAGGACGCCAAGAAGAGCGATCGGAGCCATCGGGATGATCATGATGGAATAGTGTACCCGGACATACTCTGTCTCGGGAAAGCCCTCACGGGTGAGTCGAATGGTTTTGATTCTCTTTGCTTTACATGCTGACAGTTGAGCTCAATAATAAGCTGTATTGCTACGCCAAAGGCGGATACGTGACGCTCGGGGCCACGCTGACCACGAACGAAGTAGCGCGCGGAATCTCATCGGGCGGAGGTGTCTTCATGCACGGACCTACCTTCATGGCAAATCCGTTAGCGTGCTCGGTATCACTGGCATCCGTCAATCTGTTGATGTCATCGCCGTGGGAGGAACGGGTAAGAAGGGTGGAAAGGGAATTGATCAAGCACTTGTCTCCATTGGCTGATTTGAATTCGACTGTTCGAGAGGTGAGGGTGCTCGGCGCCATCGGAGTGTGCGAATTACACAAAGGATTAGACAGAGATGCAATGGCGCGAGTGCAACGACAACTGGTAGAAGAGGGAGTCTGGCTTCGTCCCTTCGGAAAGTTGCTGTATACGATGCCTCCATTCAACTGCGAGGAATTGAAGGACGAGCACGTGAAACAAATTGGAGATGCTATGTTCAGGGTTGCATCAAAGCTATAGCGAGTTTATTTTACACATAATAACTACTCTTTCTGCATAATTCATGACTCCTAAACCGCACGAATCATCTCTCATTGAAGAGGAGTAAGCAACAATGGTTCCCCCAACGAAGACGACGCAAACGTGTCATTCCCATCACGAAATACGGGTGCATCCCATTCAAATTGCTCCTCGGTCATCGATATGCCGGGATTGGTTTTGCCTCGCCGCCACGGCAATCTAGGGGTGATCCAACGCCAGCGAGTCACTTCGCATTTGTCACCGAACCGGTAGGCAACCAGTCCCAATAGAATAACACCGAGCCCGGCGATGTCGGAATCCTTCAATGGCGTCGACCCGGGAATGAAGGGCAGGGAGAACACTAGGTTTCCTATGGGCACCATAACAGTGGACGCCATGAACAATACATTGGCGGAGCCGAATCTGCTCGCGAGGAATGGAACGAGAAAGGTCAGTTTCTTTTTTATTGTGATAAAACGTAGAGCACAATTCCATAGAATGATACTACTCACTTGAGGATGTAAACTATGAGGATATTAAAACAGACATTGAAGACGAGGAACACGTTCGCGTAAAGCGGCGCATCGTGACATCCATCGTCCGGATGGCATCCGGACGTGATGGTGCCTATTCCGAAATAACACTTGATGCCGTCCGCGATGTTGCTCGGCAGATCGCGGGGCGCGACGGGCGGGTCGGAGGTCATGCCGGCGGGTACGCTCAGCGCGATCGAAAAGAGGAATTGGAAGAGAGCGACCCAACCGTTCAAGAAGATGGGATCGATGCCGCCCGTACGCGATCCGACGCCGCTCAGCGTCATTTCTTTGTAGATGGACGAGAGCGTCATCGGAATGCAGGCGAGTATCGTCGTGGCCGACCAGATGAGGAGGGTCGCGGAGTTCGTGCCGGAGGACGACGACTCGTCCGAGTCGGACGGCACCCATCGGCAGAGCTCGCCGTGCCGCGTCGACGGCGAGGAGGAGTCGCCCTCGCTTCCCGCCAGGGACAGCAGCGACGTCCACGAACCCTCGCCTCCGTCGCGTACCCCACCGCCTCCGCCTCCGCCTCCGTCCGTCCGATGACTCGAGCACCCCGACTCGGTCGTCTCCTCCCCGCAGAGCGCGCAATACTCGTCCACGTCGTGCGCGACGCACGCGAAGTCCGCGTCGTGTCGACGCGTGACCAGCGGCTCCAGGACCGCCAGTATCCCCATCACGACAACGGCCGACCCCAAGTACTGGTGCGCGGCGTACACCTCCCCCTTGATTTTACTCGACAGGAACATGGATATCGGTATCGCGGCCTGGGGGAGGAGTATCAGGAGGGATCCCGGGAGGTATACCGCCGCGAACGTGAACAGCGTCCCCGCGAGGCAGTCGAGGAGTCCCATGACGACGAACGGCCGTTTGCTCATGTTCGTCACCTCGGGGGGGATGGCGTCGCTCATGAGGCCGTACCTCCCGACGGGGAGGATGTAGGCGAAGCAGAGCGGGACGTATACGAAGCTTGTGTGTCATCGTTGTCGTCGTTGTCATTGTTGTTGTTGTTGTTTTGGCGTTTGCCCGAACGACCATCGAACATACTCTTATCATCAGAACGCGGGATAAAGAACACGACGCGAGGGGGGACGAAAATGACCGACGGGGCGAAAAGACGCTCACTCACTTTTGTATGAGATTCATCGAATTGGGGTAATTGTACATGGGTATTGCCTGCAGCTTCTGAAATATCTTGTTGCCGGTCCCGACGATCACCATCAGGAGGAAGGCCATCAGCAGTTTCGCCTCCCGTCCCCGGACGACGTCTTCGTCGTGGTCCGTCCGCGTCGTGGCGCCGGCGGGAGAAGTCGTCGCCGCCGTCGAAGTCGCCTTGTCGGAGGAGGCGGGGGCGTAGTTGGCTATCTCCTCGAAGAACTCGTCGTCGTCTACGCCGCGAGAAGAAGGCCAGGTGGCGGCCGTCCCGGCCCTGCCGACGTCGACGTCGTAGTAGTCGCGATCGCGGACGACGCCGTCCGACGACGGTTCCAACTCGAACCTGAGGCTGTCCGCCGCCATGACCGGCCGCCGCTGCGATTTCCTCGTCATGTCTTCCTTATCCCTATCTCCTCCCCGTCCTCCTCCTTCTTCTCATAGAAATGGGTGATTGTGAACGGAGAAGGAATCCGAACAACGTTGACGGAGACGTTGTGTTGTTCCGATCGAAGGGGGGGAGCTAAATTCTCTATTTCTCGAATACGCCCCCCCCCCCGAAAATTTTCAGGGAAGAAAAACGAGTCATTTCGTCCCCAGTGACAATAAAAATGGACTCTGGGGGGAAAAGAGAAGAATACCATACGATACCTGAAGAAGACCGCACCACACAAAAAACAACCATGCGATGAATGGCAACAGCGGAAAGGGCGGCGGAGTCGCGAGAAGCAACGGCGGAGGCGGAGAAGGAGGCCATCATCAGAATCAGCATCATCAGCAGCATCATCACAGCGCCGCCCGGAAGCGATCGCGGACCAATTCCAACCTCTCCTCCCAACCCGCCGCCGCCGCCGCCGCCAATCACGGCAACTATGCCGCCGGCGGCGGCGGCGGCCACGCCCACACCCCGCCGCCGGACGCGAATCATCGACGCGCTCACGGTCAAAATGGCAGCGGAAGCGGGAGCAGCGGCGGCGGCGGCGGTGGCCACGGCGGCATCGTCAGGGGCAACAACGGCGGCGTCTGCGGCGGAGGCGGCGGCAGGTTCGCGTTAATCGACAAGGACGACCGTCTCCTAAGGCTCAACGTGGGAGGTCACCCCTACGACGTCGTCAGGACGTCCATACCGCTCCTCGAGACGATGATGACCGACCGGTGGCTCGTCAGCGGCTGCCTCGTCGACGCCGACGGACGAGTGTTCATCGACAGGGACGGCGACGCCTTCGGGGACGTGCTGCGGTACCTCCGAGGCGGGGCCGACTTCCTCCACGGCCTCGTCGGGGGGGAGGACGGCGGCGGCGGCGCGTGGGGGGGCGGCGGGCGCCATCGTCGCGGCGGCGGAGGCGGAGGCGACGACGGATTGGAAGGAGACGGATCCCGCCGATGGGGAGGCGCGGACTACTACTACGACTTCGGCCCGTCGGGCGGCGGGAGCGGGAGTGGCGGGAGCGCGCCCCCCCGCCGCTCGGACAGGCTACGCAGGCTCCGTACGGAGGCGGACTACTACGGCCTGCACGGGCTCGTGCACGACATCGACGTTCTGACGGTCGGACGGCGGGTGGCGTTCGACGCGATGGGGTGGGGACGGGTCGCGGGCGGATGCCTGCCGAGGGATCACCGTCGTCGACTTCGTAGACTGATGCTGCGGGGGGGGGAGGGGGCGGGGGGACGGCCGCACGTCCGCGGCGACGACGACGCCGCCGCCGCCGCCGCCGAAAATGACGATGATGTCGCCATCCAGGAGGTGGATGATGACAATAACGGCCGGCGCGATGGCGGAGATGACGACGACGACGACGAAGACGAAGACGAGGATGGGAATGACGACGACGACGACGACCACGAGAATGTCGTCGACGAAGAGGAGGAGGGTGCGGAGGAGGAAGAGGAGGAACACGACAACGAAGAGGGAGAAGAGGAGGAGGAGGAGGACGAAAACGACCACGAAGATGACGTCGACGACGAGGGTGACGACGACGACGACGACGACGACGACGACGACGATGAGGAAGACGATGACGAGGGGGAGGGACGTGACGGCGACCAGCCACGACCGTACAAATACTGGTCGTGGTCGAAGCAGTACGGCAATCCGGAGATACTCAGGCCTCACCCCACGCACACGTCAAGCATGATTGTTGGGCAGGACGGATCCTACCTCCTCCTCCTGAGACTTGCCGCGGCCCTCCCGAGTCCTCTCGCGAGGATCAAGTGGGATCAGGAGGAGGAGGAGGGACGCCGGGTCACGAGGGGCGGCGCCGCCGCTCGACGGAGGGGGGGAGGGGGGCACGGACGACGCGGGCCCGGCAACGGCGGCGGCAACGACGACGGCGACGCGAACGACGTCCTCGACGGGGGCGGCGCGTCCAGACGCGGCAACGAGCTGGAGGAGGACTACTTCGTCACGGTAAACATCGAGGCGCCTCTCCAGGCCGTGATGGATTCCGTGGACGAGTCGCAGACCCACTTCCCCCTCCTGCGCGCGGGGCTTTGGGACTACCGCACGGAGGAGGAGGTCACGAACGAGGATCCGGTGTTCGCCACGTTCTGCGCCATGGATGTCGTGTCGCTGCGCGCCGGGGACATACTCAGCGTCAGCTTCATGAACGACGACATATCGAGGGAGAGGGCGCCGTTCCCGGACAATACCCCCCCCGACCTGGTGAACAGCCTGACGCTCGTCAAGGTTTACGGCAACACCCTGGCGAGGTACGAGAGGTTGAAATCCTCCCCGAGCGACGTACATGCGAATTTGTTAGATGATGCGAGGAGGGGAATCAGCGAGAGGATATCGGGAGGAGGAGGAGGAGGTGGGGCGGGATACGGAGGGGGCAATGCGCCCTCCTCTCCCAGGGGGAAGACGCCAAGAGGTCGGAACGGACGGGATCATTCCTTCGAGGAATCGAACGACGATTGCGCCGAGGAAGACTGGTACCAGAACCAACTGGACTGCGAGGCCGAGGAGTTCGACCGATCCCTCACCCGCACCGCGCGTTGGATCAGCCCACGGAACGACTTCCTCCCCACGCCGTTTCGTCCGTGTCTGCACTCCCACTCCTCCGTGATCGAATTCCCGCATCCCGGCCACTACCTAATTCTGGGGCGCGTCGCGTTGGGCTGTCGCCGCGACGCAACGTTTCACTCCGTGTTGAGCGGCGGGCCCATCGAGGGACACAGGGCCCAGCTTTCCGTGCGGTCGGTGGGCGGGAGGTTGCTCCACGCCGTGGGCTTCGTGTTTGAGGACAAGCCGAGGTTGGAATGGGCGGATCTATCGATCCTGAGCGAGAATGCGATGTTCAACGACATCGTCCACGTGCCCCAGGCGGGGACAGAGTTGAGCATCACGGCCACTGGAGATTGCCGTCTCCATCCGGAGGGGACCGAGGTCGGGCCGTTCTGCTCGGCGGTGTCCCAGAGTTTGAGCTGTCTGCTACTTGATGATGAAATCATGGAAGGTAATACCTGATTGTTTCGGAGTGTTGTATCTTTATCATCCCTGTCCCGATAATAGACGCATTTTTCTTCCTCTTCTTTTTTTCTTCATGTCGCCTTCAGTCGATCGATATATGATTGGAACAGTGCGCAACACACCACTCAATAAACGTGAAGTCAAGTGGTTCCATACGAGGTCAGTGTCGGCCCCTCCAGGACAAGGCAAGGGAGGGACAAAAGCAACCCCAAGCCTTTTCGACGTCGACGGCAACCGACTCGTTTGGAGGGGATGCCTGAACAACTTTCAGATGAACGGTAGGGACAACACCAATGGTTCAACGGTCACAGTGCTCGTAATTGGAACCCTTCCTCCTCTACATCGGGGGTATGTTCTTACTCTCTTAAAGAACAATGATCCTATCGCGATTTCGCTCACACCAGAATCTCTCGATATAAAGGGAAGGTGAGAGACATACATGATGTTTTCGGATGATGTTTTGTTCGCCTTTGGGGCATTCGTTACTCAAGTTACATGTGTTTTACGTGTACTCTGGGAATGTCAGGCATTGTCACTACTTCCAAGAGGTCATTGAATTATGTGACGGAGACGAGATTGCAGTAGCACAATGTGCATATGGCGGCGAAGACGACAGAAGCTGGAGAGAGCAGCTCCATATAGAGAACAGGTTTGTTGAATTCGACACGAGGATAGGTCACTTTTCCTTCGTGGTGTTGCATAATTCAGGGACAGACTAAAAATACCGGCTGTAATCTGCTACATAAACGTTGGTAAACTCCAACTGGCAATTTTTCGAAGACATGTTTTAACATCTATTATCTATAAACGGCAGAGGAAATTTATATTCACTGATTGCAATTTAAAGTTACCGTCATAAAGTCGTTTGGCCCGCAACACGTTCATAACATGCTTGGAAAATGCTGCCTAATTATTCAATGATGTACCATACCCAAGGTAACAATATGCATCTCGTCATTTGTTGACTTTTCTCGTTCATTTTGACATAATCATCTGCTAGACGTAGGCTGCGCATGTCACAATAGATATGAGCGCAACATGGATGCAGAGTCGCGCCAAGCTCGTCTTCGCTCCCCCCCCCCCATCGCCCCTTAACAGATGACGTTCATGATATTCTAGAAGCAGGACTTGTCAATTCATCATCAATGCGCATGCAACCCCCCCCCGTCGCTTTCGTCACACGATGCGGAATATAACGAGGAAGGAAGCACCCAACTAACTTTCCGATGGTTCCTGCCTGGCCTTCTTGGCCTCCTCCCTCGAATGCTTCAAATTCGCCTTCAGAGTCTCGACGGTTTTGTTCAATTCCCTCACCTGATTCCTCAGATCCTTATTCTCCTTCTTCAACTTATCATTTTCCTGCTGTTGATGCTGCTGCAGTGCGATAGTCGCGGCGCCGCCGTTATAATTGACGTCGCTTCCGACGCCCTCGCCTCCGCCGCCGCCGCCGCCGCCAAGATATTTTCTGATGTAATCGGTCGATTCCAGCGGACGATCGGCCTCCTCGTACAGTCCGACGAGGACGGACGTGAGCGAATCGATCGCCCCCGATCGCTCGAGGTACTTACGAAACTCCTCCTTCTTCGATTCGGGCGTCTTTTTTGCATTGTTATTGTTTTTTGCGATCGCGCGGAAGCGACGAACGCAGTCAGTGTCGGATGTCGTCGAGGAGTGCCGGGTAGCGAGTAGTCCAGGGAAGGCGATCCATGAACAGACCGTCAAGGAAAACCCAAGAAGGCCGAGTAGACGAACTCACCTGATACGAAGACATTTTCCACCCAGAATCAATTCGTAATCTTTATTTATGAAAAAAGTATTTAATGTAAGACTCCGGTCCCCAACCCTAACTACGCATGGTGTAAGGGGTAAGGAGAAG
>JALLAZ010000361.1:0-17748 GCA_036939755.1 Stephanodiscus triporus
TCGTGCAAATCAATATGCCTAAGGTCCGCAAGACGATTTGCAAGCGGACATTACCTATTTGATGTTAAAGGGTTGGGGTCGCGAACCACAGTCCATGGTGATGCCGGTACAAATTCGTACCAGAAGTACGAATTCGTACCGGGAGGCTGAATATCCAAATTCCACTCTGTCCATAAATCCGATGACGTTTGATATTGTCAGTTCACAGAGACTTATCATCTCCGCAAACCTCTGCATTTTTTCTCCTTTGGGAACACTTTCCTTGCGAGCAGATGAAACCGCAACCTCTTCACTGTCATATAAATATTTTTTTGAGAATACAGCAGCAAGGTGAGGGGGTCATTCCCAAAATCAAACAGATCCACTTAATTGTCATCTGGCTGCCCAGGTAACAAGGCAAGAGACCCAATATCCCATCCGGTGGAAGCGACCATGGCCTCCCTCTCTGTCGCCGGCGTATGCTGTGACCAGGCGGAATCACAATCAGGAGGAGGGAGTTGAAGGCCTCTCGTGTCAACCCAGTGACGTGAAGGAAGGAAGAGGAGTCCCCCTTATCATAGAACGCTGCCCGTAGCAGGTAGGAACGGATGCGGATGCTATTATGATAGCACGCCAGCGCCAGCAGAATCAGCAAGATCACAAGCCTGATGTTCTTCTTCTGCAGATGGGTCAAAGTGCCGTCCATGGTTTCAAGATTGTCAGGCAAGGAAATGGGGGAGGGGCGGATCATTCTCTCAAGGCTCTACTACTGAAAAATGCCCACGAATTCCTATGCAGCCATCCAGAAAAAATTTTTTTTGTTCACGGCACAAGAAAATGAAAAAGGCAAATTTAGACCAGATTTTCAGCCAGTCCCGATTTAGAACTATCACTCACAAAAACCAAAAATGAATTATGGCAGGCACCCAGTACCATACGTATGTAATTGATATGCAGCAGCTGAATGCAAAGCCTGCTGCTGGTTGCTGGTGCGAGATAGTATGTATTATGTACCTACCTATTGTACCTACTTAAAAGTGAAAAAAGATAGTTTTTTTAACGTAGGAATAGTAGTCAGAAAAACCAAAATGGAGCTTGAACCCCCCCCCCCCCTCTCTAACTACTCTAACTACTCAAGATAAACAAGCCTTTGCTGTGGCTCAGCATAGATAAATGCCAATGACTTTTTGTGCAAAACGACACATTTAACATTTCAGTACACTATGGTACTATTTCCAACCATGGCCTCGTCCAACTGAAGGCAAGGGGTGCAGACGAAGGGATGGTTTCCGTGCATCTGTATAATGGGTCAGATCAAGCCATAAGCATTGAGTATGGTTTCTGCATCAAAGATTGTGTGGATAAAGAGGAAACAAGAACATTTATTCCAATGTGGAGTGGAACTTATGTCTGGGGACGTCCTCACTCTGCACAGCGCTCAAAAATCATGGATTCTCTGGTTGGCGGGGCCCTTGTCATCGAAGTCCAAATGAAGCTTGTCAATCCAACCAAAACACCCCCACCCTTCATTCCAGATAATCCATTGTGCAAGATAATTCAAGGCATGTTCATGGATGAAGAATCAGCAGATATTGTGTTCGAGGTAAGGGGACGACAGTTCGAAGGCAATGCAAAGAAGATTGCCAAGAAGACATCATTGGTTACTTTTCCCTGCTCATCGACTCATCATGCAAAAATGTTCACCTCCTCTCGCTGACCTGTGCGGACCAGCAGGGGACAAGACCGCTCCGATCCAAAACCCTGCAGGAAGTTTTTTGTCACATGCTGTATCACTTATACGGGGGGAAAGTCAACGATAATGACATGAAATCTCATGCCAAGGAGATCGTCGATGCGGCTGATAAGTACGGAGCTGATGATCTGAAACTAGAGGCAGAAGCTTGTCTTGTTGGGGCAACATATTTTAGCGTGGAAATTTTTTTGGATCTTCTTCTCTATGTGGACTCAAAGAATTGCGCTCTCTTGAAAGAAGCGGCAATGGATTTCATGTTAGAGAATAAGGTCGAGATCCTCGAAAAGGTATCATTCAAAGATGCTCCTGGGGCTTTAATCAGTGATGTATTGGCCGCAATGACGAGAGTGGAGAAAAAGTGAGGACTGAGTGCCATGCGCGTAAACGAACTTCGCTGGAAGGCTCATAAGAGTGGATTGAATGTTGACAGGTCAAGGGAAATACTGGTTGTCGCTCTCAAAGAGAGTTTGGCTCTCAAAGAGAGTTTGTGAGGGACCTGTTCGCATGAAAAGATACTGTTTAGGGGTGGTGCGGCAAGGGCGGTTGATTTTAAAAATCGGCTCCAAGACAGTAGTTTCTGACATGAGTAAAAAGGGAATCCTTGTATTGATCCTTTTTATGCCAAAGAAGAGATTAAACGACTGGGAGGTCGGTAGAGACTCAGGACCAAGGCATTCCTTGCTGAACGTATTATTTAGAAGGGAAGTTGTTTTTTGTGTAAATATACGCCCAAGTAATCCAGTTCCGTTCCGAAAAAATGGCAGAAGTAATAGCAGAAGTAATAGTTCACGCAGGCACCATGGAACATATCGGCCGACCCGAATCGAGATTATATTTCCCCACCACGATCGGCGTCATTCGTCCATACTCCGCCTGCACTTCAATTACAATAATTTTTTTTTGACAACGGCGTTCACCGACGACCGACTCCAGGAAAATCCATCCGAAACACGGACTCTGGACAATCGAAAACCTACTTCGTCGCCTCGCGAATCGCAATGTCCACGGCCACGGACGGATCGACGTGCGTACCGGGGGATTCGTCGTAGTGCGCGAAAACGACGGAAGACGACGAGAGCACGAACGTCCCGCCGTGAATGGTGGATTGCTCCAGCTTGGGTGGGATGTAAAAGGCTGCGTGATCGCGATACCGTGTAGGAAGGAGGGAGCGAACATAGGGAAAGTAAAGACGACGAGAGCGGGGGGGGGGTTAGGAGGAGCTTCTGCCGTGTTTGAGCACCGAACATACAATATTTACTTTTCGCGGTACCCACCTTTATTCCATTTTCCCAGGACTTCAAACAGCTGCGTCGGAGGACGAAATGCGAATCGGGTACGCAAAAAATCATGAGAGACATTCGAGCGCAAACATCGACGGATGACCATTCCTCCAATTGCGGGGGACATTGTCCGGACGGTAGAGAGTCGTTTCTTCCTCGCTCTCACCTGGTCCAACGATCCCTCTCCCCTCCCACCACCGCCGCCAAAAATGCGATCCCTGAATCTCAGCGCGGTCGCCGGCCTTATCATGGTATCCCATCCCCTGTTCAGCATGAGCGCGTCGTACACGCCGTTGTCAGGGTCGGCGTATATCCAATCTTCCCCGTCCTTCACGCCTAGGTGTTCGCACAGCGCCAGACCAACGTCCGGCCTGCCTATAGATACGAGCGCGAAATACACCCCGGCCTCGACGAGTCGATCCCTATTCGTAGAATACTGGAGGATCTGCTCCTGGCAGAAGGGTCACCCGAACGACCTCGTTAGGACGAGGAGCGTCGTCTTCCCCCCGTCGTCGTCGTCGGGGGCGAGGAGGTCGGACGTCGAGATCTTCGATCCGTCGAGGCGGTAAACGGTCGTCGACGACGACGCGAGCGCCCCCCGGACGTCGACGGCGCGCGCGCGCTTTGAGGGCGAGCCGGAAACGACGACGGCGGAGGCGGAGGCCCAGGCGCACGACGACGAGTCTTCCGCGTCGTTTCCGGCGGTGTCCCGCAGGGCCGGCGAGACTCGATGAGATTGCCACCACGACATCGGGGACGGAGCGAAGGCATTCGTCGAGGAGGCGATTATGAGCAGCGCCAGTAGCCCGGATGGGACGAGCCGCATGGCGTGGCTCGCCATATTGCTATGGCTCTTAAGATATCGTAGAGTGTAGTACCTTATCCATAATCTTCCCGGCTATCCAAATTTTTCTATCCGAGCGCCCGGGAAGAGGCCCCCTCATCAGGAAGCTCGGCCCGGATAGCCGGGAACCGTATTGATAATATGTTAGCCGTAGTATCCACGCACCAAATTTTCATCCTTCCAACAATGAATACTCATCCCATCACCAATAGCGGCGAACAATATTCCTACCCCGCAGTGCCGGCCAACTNTTCCAACAATGAATACTCATCCCATCACCAATAGCGGCGAACAATATTCCTACCCCGCAGTGCCGGCCAACTCCGCTGCACTTGCTTCGGCCGCCGCCGCCGCCGCCGCCGCTGCTCAGCTGAGGCCGCAGCAGTGCACCGGCCCCATCATTGTTGGTGCCACAACATCAACTACAAGCACCGCTGCCGCCTCCATCCCCAGGAGCGCCGCAACCTCCACCGCAACGCCAACCGCCAATTCCACCGCCGCCACCGTTACCAGCAATATTAGCAGCAATAAATTCCATCCCGCTGGTCGATATGCCAACGCGAGCCTCTCCATATTAGGGGCGTACGTTGCCCCATACTCGGAAAGGAGTAACAATAAGAGACCGAGAGTTGCAGAATGTGCAAATGTCCTGGAGCGGCTGGTTCATCCTCTTTTCCTCTGTGCAAATAAAAATTACATGAACACGAACAGTTTTGAGCAGTATGGCGATGATCGAGAAGATGGGAAAGAGACTAATAAGATAAGGGGGGAGGGTGAAAGGGGCTGCGGCGAAAATGCAGCTTCAGACGAAGAAGAGTATGCTGTCGCCAGCAGCAAGGTTGCATACCAAGCGCAACTTAGGGCGGAATTGGAACGATACAAACAGAAAAATCTCTTTATCGTTAAACGACGGGAGAACGTGTTCAAGTCCTTGGTGCAAGTGCACGAATTGTACGAGACGGGCCTGGACGGGATTGCAAGAATGAATGATTTGAGATTTGTCCCCGATAATGTCATGCCGGATAAGATTCCCGAGTGAATTCATGTCGATTTGGGCTTCATCAGTTTTTATATCCTGTTGTTTTTGTGATAACCTTTTTACTCACTAACCGTCTAGTCGGTAAGTAATCATTTGCATGCCATTAGCTAAGTCATCGAGCATTGTGCATGTAAATATTTAATGATCTTAGCGCTCTACACTCGCGAAAAGCATAAGTATTATCCGAAGACTCAATAGAAATTATGGACTCTGTCCCTTATGTGCCAAAAAGTATTTCCCCGCCTCAACTATCAAGACTTTTCTCTGCCACTGCCAATACCTCATCCAGAGCCTGTGCTGCTCCCATAACTAAGGTCTCAAATATATTCCCGGCCGTGGAAGAGATCCCCTTAGCTTGCAATTCACGATCATATCGTCTTCGCGACGTAGGATCACCCAATATCTTCCACGCTTGGGCTATTTCTGTGAACCTGCGCTCGGTTTTGTCATCGTTGACGATACCACTTTGCAGGAGAGCATCGGGGTGGGTCTCCTTCGCGAGAGAGAGGTAGGAGCGTTTTAGCTCATCACGCGATGCACCGGGCGAGCATAGGAGAATGTCGTAGAGTGTGGTAACCTTGACCGTCGATCGTTTACGTCCCCACCAAAACGAGAGGAATCCACCGCCTTCGCCCGACCGCTCACCCTTGGGTCGCACCGGCCGCTTCGTGTCGACGGGCATCGGGTTCCTCTCAACTTCCAATCTTTTCCTGTCTAACAGATCCTTATCTAGACGTTCTCGTTCCAACCTCTCTTCCATGGTTATTTTTTCCGAAGCCTCTCGCTCCCTTGCAAGTCGTTCTTGATCCAAGCGATCTTCCTTCAGGCGTTCTTGTTTTTCCTGAATTGCAAGCATGGCGGCAACGTCTGCCGCACGGAGTTCTCCCTGTGCGGCAAGTTTGGCCGCCGCCTCTTCTTCTGCCTTCTTTTCTGCGGCTAATGTTCGATCCTGGTCTATCCTCTCTAGTTCGGCCCTCTTCGCTGCTTCGTATATTTTTGCGACTGCCCCCTCGTCACTTTCGGGTGTCATATTTCCACCCTCGGCCTTGGCCTCCTCGGCCCGTGCGGCGGCCTTCCTCGCCCTCTCCATCTTCTTCGCCTCCTCCCAGGCGAGCGCCTCGGGAGGGATGTGGGAGAGTNGCGGCCTTCCTCGCCCTCTCCATCTTCTTCGCCTCCTCCCAGGCGAGCGCCTCGGCCATCTCGTCCACCCCGATGTAGCCCAAGGCCCTCTCCATGGATATGTTCCCGAACCCGGAATCCAACACGGACGGTCCCGAGGCGTCCAACACGATCCTCGGGAAATTTGCGAACGGAGGATCCCACGACGTCTCGCTCGTTTCTTCGTTAAAGTAAAAGACGAGACCAGACTGCACGTCGAAATATGCGGACCAATCCCCCTGCTGGACTATCGGTAGCGTGTTGACGTCGTTGCCGTTGTCGTTGACCGTCATTTCTGGCAGCGAGGGAGGCGGATTTGAAGTGGGCAACGTGGGAGGTTGATCAGATTCGTCCTTCCCTCCCCGGGCGGCGATGAAATCGTCATCGACAACTTTCATATGCACCAAGTCCGCTTCGAGGCCGGGTGTGGACTCCGGTTGATCCTCGGATACGACCACGTCGCCTACAGCCTGATCGACAACCGTTCGTGCCAAGTCCTTTCCGAACCCGGAATTCGATTCCGGTCGCTCCTCGGTCCTGTCGTTCGTGTTCGAGTCCCCGTCGTCGGGATCCTTGTGCCACTCCAAGTACAGTCTATTCTGTTCCTCCATCGCGATCCGCTTCGATGCGCTCAATTTGAATGGGGGGAAGCCCTCCGGTCGGTCCCAGCTGCTCTCTCTCGTCCATTTGTCGTAGTAGTATATCTGCCCGCGCCTGTTGTCGATCAACGCCTGCCATCGACCCCATTCGGACACGACGTCCCTGTTCCTCGTCTCGGTTTCCTTATTCGCCGTGACCTTCGCGATGGTCGAATCGAGCCTCGGCTTCCTCGTCGTCTTCGAAGTTTCTCCTGCCTCGCCATCGTCGCGCATCCCGTCGACGACGGCGGTGTCGCTGAAGGCGCCGACGAATTCGCTCGCGGATTTGTTCAACCTTTCCTCCAGGTAATTTTTCAGCCTCGCCCTCATCTCCTTCTTCTTCGTGACGTCGATTTTGGTCTGTATGCCCGAAAAGTCGGCGTCCGCCGGCGGCTCCCCTGGATGTGCCGATGCGAACGAACGACGGGGAAGTAAGGGGGGAGAAATCACGAATGCGCAGGTCGTCCCGAACGTGAGGTGGTGAGGTGACATTCACTCGACTCGGCGAGAAGAAGAAAAAAAAGTTATCCGAGACGCGAAATAATGATCTGCGCTACTCACACCTGCTCTCGCCGGACCTAGGGTTGAAGTAGTACACGAGCCCCTTGGATTCGTCGAGGTAGGCGGACCAATTGCCGCTCGTCAAGATGGCCTCGGGAGGCGAGGATGTCGAGGAGAGGAGGAGCCGACGACGAGTCTGACGCCGGATGGCGGGGGGACGAGGACGAGAGACCGACGGTGGGAGGGGATGGACGTAGCCATTGGATAATCCCATCCCTAACGGCAGGAGCACCGCGCAGCCGCATCGTGCTCCGATGGATCTCATGGTCGTTGTTACGGCCTGTCACCGTTGCACCGTTGATGGGTGTCGGGTGGTGTGAAAAAGGATCGTAGAGTTCTACAAGCCCTGGCTCGGTCAGTTCGTTGGTTCCAGGATCCATTTTCCCGCCGATTACATCCCGCCATATTTTCCTAGTCCAAAACCGTCGTCCGCCGCCGCCCGCGCCCGACGGAGAGGGTGCGTTGTAATTGACACCTTTCCTGATTTTAGATTTTAGGCGTCAGGCGTCATCGACATTCGATGTACGATATGATCTTTGGCCTCCTCAGGAGTGAATGCGCCGCATAGCACAGCAAGAATCGACCTCATTATTATATTTCGTCTCTACTTATCTCTAGCTGCGTCGTCGCCGCGTACAATCAGCAAACGATACCTTGCAACAACCATGACGTCCAAATCCACCCCCAAAGTAAGCCGAGGACTTCGCGTCGCGAAGAAGACCCAATCCCCAACGAGCGGCGACGTCAAGGCTGAGCGAGCCGCGCTCATGGACGAGATCGCACAGATCGAGCGGTGGTGGCGCGAATCGCGTTGGAAGGGTACCACGCGGACTTTCTCCGGTGCGTTTTGTTTGACGCTGTTGTTGTTGTTGTTGTTGTTGTTGTTGTTGTTGTTGTTGTTGTTGTTGTCGACCACCGAACTCGTTTTTATGATGTGCCCGCGCGAATTCATATTCGCCGCAGCTTGGTCTTGTCGCACACCTCTAACATTCGTCGCATTCTATCGCCC
This sequence comes from Stephanodiscus triporus, assembly GCA_036939755.1. Taxonomy (NCBI): domain Eukaryota; phylum Bacillariophyta; class Thalassiosirophyceae; order Thalassiosirales; family Thalassiosiraceae; genus Stephanodiscus; species Stephanodiscus triporus. Next base: position 8,262 of record JALLAZ010000361.1, read on the forward strand.
GACCCCGAAACGCCAAAACAGCCGCCGACGTGGCCTCCCTCCGTCCCTCGGCGTCGGCGCGCTCCTACGGGATTATGTCGCCCAAGTGCTCCTTCTCGAACACCGCCTCGAAGAAGCTCTACTCTCTCCTGTCCTCTCTACATTCCGTCGGTGGATATTCCCACACCTTCGGCGCATTGGATCCGATCCAGGTCGTCCAAATGGCTCCTCGTGAGTTCGAATTCGTGTTGCGTCGCATCCCATCGTAACTGCCAGTCGTGACTTCTCAGCTCGTGTCGTTTGCGCTCCTCCCATCGTTCGTACATACTTGCAGATTTGAGCAGTATTTACATCAGCGGATGGCAATGCTCGAGCACCGCAAGTTCGACAAATGAACCCGGACCAGATTTCGCCGATTACCCCATGGACACTGTGCCGAAGAAATGTGAGTCCATCCCACGCCGGTTTGCACGATACGTTCATGCGATGATTTCGTTTTTATTGAGCTTGTTTCGTCGTTTAAAAAAAAAACAACATCAACAAAAACAACAGGCGATCAGCTCGTACGGGCCCAGCTCCATCACGACCGCCGTCAGAACGAGGAGCGCGCGTCCGCCATCCTCGCCGGGAAGGATCCGGGATCGAAGGTCGACTATCTGACCCCCATCATCGCCGACGGCGACACCGGTCACGGAGGCCTGAGCGCGGTCATGAAACTTGTCAAGCTCTTCGTGGAGGCCGGCGCAGCCGGGGTACACTTCGAGGACCAAAAGCCCGGAACGAAGAAGTGCGGTCATATGTGAGTGTGTGCGTGTTTTTTTTTTGCCTTTTTGGGATTCGCGGATGAAGCGATGATATTTTTCCCCCCGTTCATAAATTTCGTCTGTTTCGTAATTGAACGATCGGCAGGGGCGGCAAGGTTTTAGTTTCTACGCAGGAGCACGTGGACCGCCTAGTCGCGGCGCGACTGGCCGCGGATATCCTGGGCGTCGACTTGGTAATTGTGGCGAGGACCGATGCCGAGGCCGCCACGTTGTTGGATAACAATTACGACGGGAGGGACCACCCCTTCATTTTGGGGGCCACCGTCCCCGGCTCTATCTCGTTGAGCGAGGCGATTGCGAATGCGGCCGCATCCGGTGGCGGGGATGCCGCGAGCATCGAGAAGGAATGGACTGCCAAAGCTCGTCCGATGACGTTTGGTGAGGCGGTATTGGATAGGATCAATTCCCTACCCGTCAGCGAGGTCAGGAAACGAGACATGATTAAGGCGTGGGAGGCAAGTGATCCCAATTCTTTGAGCAACGCCGCCGCACACCGTGTCGCTGATTCTATCTTCGGTAAGAAGGATTCAATCTATCTCGATTGGGAGGCTTGCCGTGTTCGCGAGGGTTATTATCGCATCAAGCCTGGCATCGAGTACTGCATTCGCCGTGGTCGTGCATATGCTCCACATGCAGATTTGATTTGGATGGAAACGGTAAGCACACCTTTTGATATAACAGCGTTTTTCTAGTTCAATGTCTAACTTGTATCAATCTTCGCATCTGTCTTAGGCCGTGCCCGGAATTCCGGATGCTCGAAAGTTCTCTGAAGGGGTGAAGAAAGTGTACCCTAATCAGATGCTCGCTTATAATCTAAGTCCTAGTTTCAACTGGGACGCATCGGGCATGAGTGATATTGAGTTGGCTCGCTTTAATGATGATCTTGGAAAACTAGGGTACACATGGCAGTTCATAACCTTGGCCGGATTCCACTCAAACGGTCTCGTCGTGACTAAGCTCGCCCGCTCCTTTGGAGATAAAGGCATGCTGGCCTATGTCCAGGATATCCAAAGGCAAGAGAAGGCTGAAGAGGTCGAACTTTTAACGCACCAGAAATGGAGTGGAGCAGAGCTTGTTGATCGCATGGTAAATGTGGCTAGCGGTGGTCAGTCATCTACTGCAGCAATGGGGGCAGGTGTAACTGAGGATCAATTTTCGAAGCATTAACCAACCCTGATCAAGTTGGTGATGTACTCAACTGTTTTGTTCTGCTATTGTTACATCTTGGTATCACTGATGATATACATTAGTTATGGTGTATCTCGCGAGGAGAGAATAAAGTGATGACTAATTTTTTATCTTTGAGCCTGTTGTGCACCATTATTTCTATGCCATCATTCCTTCATTACCTGGACTAGTATGGTATGAAGTTGGTGGCAGAGGCCCCAGCAGTTTTCAGCGGAATTTCTTTCTAAAACTTCCCAAATACTCATTATGTGGAATCTAGAGCAATGATTACCGATGCAAAGTAACGAGCCCCTCACCCCTCAGAGTGAGAGTAAAGGTGCAGTGCAAAGCGTAAATGGCAGCTGCAAAGCTCAAATACTACAGAATTGACATCCCAAACTACAAGAAAATGACTGCCTAGTATCCCATCATCATCCGATGTCAACTTTTTTGTGTGGGCCCATTTCTGCTGGCTGCGACCATGGTTACGATGTAGTAGATTGTTTAGTGGTGACAGCTAGAGCCCTCAAGTTTTATTTTAACAAGATTGAAAAGTAGAAACTTAGCTAAGTTTCTACCCAAATATGCTCGCCCAGAAAAGTTGTTTTCGTAAAAGTTTGACAAAGTTTATGTTTCCACGTAGGAACTAGTAATTCTATGTTGATTCCCTTCTAAAGGGACCAAGGACAGACCAACTATCCACCAAAAGATTATTTCATCGCGCCCTGAACAAAATAAGAGAATAAAAACAGCAAGAATGAACTGAGCACGAGCCATGTCATTGAGGTGGTTACTGATCCCCCCAAAAGGCTCACCTGTGAGGAATTTGCGCTCATCTCATCCCCCTCTCTCTTTCGCATTGTTTAAGATTTGAAAAGGGGGGGACTTTGAAAAGGTTTTTCTCACAATTTAAACAGCCCACGGCAAAGCCTTTCAAGCATTGCATTCTCTTACCAAGGATATAAGCAATCTCAAAGATGAGAGATGGATTGTTCTGTTCAGAGCTGTCTTCATCATGCCCGCATTGCTATCAGGGAAAAGTTTATGCAGGAGTTAATGGTGGAACAGGAGAGGTGTGTGGAGATGGAGGGAAGTTGTCAGATGGGAGCATTGATGTTGATAGTGATTAGGCCAAGTAGTATTTGGCAGTGTTTTATGGTTTATGCTTATGGCAGCATATCAGAGTCTAGTAAATTAATTCTATTATGTCTAGTCCAAACTTCAGTACTACATACTACAGAGTGGCTCCCAAAGGGGTATCCTAGTCAAAATTAAACATTGCAAGTTTGTCAAATTTAGACAATTTCTTCCCAAATAATACTATGGTATGTATGGTACCAGTCAAAAACTAAAAGTGAGTACAAATACTACAAGAGAGTACAATATTCCGAGACATACTGTTCCTACGTACATTTCATCTGAATTCTACGTGCTTGGCCCTCGAGAAATGTCAGTTATGATATTACCACTGCCACGCAAGTGCCACGCCACATTAAAAAAAATAATTTCCCACACCGCACAAACGACTCCCCCCGATTCAATTCAATAGAATTGACTCCGTCGTCCGCCGCGTCATATCTCCTCAGGGGAGCGGAATTAAACGGATTCCAAATACCTCCCGGATATGATCCTGCTCGGGCTATCCGGCAATACTCTATTCGCCGTGATCCGACGTGCGGTTTTGGCGCTAGGTTGCCAAAACCACTTTAAAAATCAAGCCGGTTTGCTCCCCCGACCGAAGCAACCTCCCCCGACGCCCCTTTCGGCCCTAACCGTGAGTTTCGAACATTCCCCATCGATGAATAATGGAGGGGGGGGATGTGTTAATTGTTTGATATTGTTTTCTAACGTTTGATCCCTCTATTAATGCAGGACAATCATGTCTCCCTCAGCAACGCGCAGGGCCAATGCAGCTGCTGCGTTGGATCCGCCCCGCATTCCCTTGCAACGATGAAGTAGATGTTTCCCAGGTGCAAGTGCAATGCCCCAATGAAGGAGATAATGAGACGGTGATAAGAAAGGTGTAAAGAGATGTGGTAGGGATGTCATTTAGCAAAGTGCAACGGAATGACCATGTATTTCTCTGAAGAAGGACAATTGGAGTATCTTAAGCGGTTAGGGGGTTGTCATTGGCATTAGAGGGAGGTTCGATGGTTTTCAATTCATGTTACTCATAAGCTTAAATCATGCATTATTCCGAGAAACCGTCAGTGGTATGCCCGCTAAAGGACGTATTATTCTTGTAGAAGTCAAAGTTCGCCATCGTGCGCATCTTCTGCGATCGAATAGCCACGGCGATGGCATGAGACAACGCGTTGTGATATCTCCACGCCAACTCCCACTCCCAGCGAGACATCTTATCCCCATCAGCCTCTTTGCCGTCCCCCACTGCTTTCACCAGTTGCGCCTCCAGCCGCTCCTTTTGGTCGGACAACCCTCGCAGCCGTCCCAGCTGCTTCCTTAGCCACCGGACGTCCGCGGCATCGGGCTTATCGTCCTCGCGATCACCCCAACGCGCTTCCAGCTCTCCGGATTCCGCATCCCTGTGCAGGCAAAAGTTGAATTCCGTCTCGCCGTCGTCGTCGTCGTCACTGCTATCGTCGTTGTGCGGATCAAATTCCCAGTTCTGAGGATATTCCTCGACGAATCCGAAGCGCACGAAGAGGTCGGGCGTGCGAGCGAAGCTGTACGTCTCGCAATCGTCCCCGTATCGCGCGTCGCTGCACGCGTTGCATCTGTTGTACGAGTTGTACACCTGCTCCCCCCCCCCGATATCCCTCGACGCCACGAAGAGGAAGGCGTCCCCGGCCGTTTCCGGCTTGTACGACAGCGTGTTGAGCAACGCCGGATCGTTCGAGTGGTTCGCCATGTCGTACACGGGTACCATGAGCGTGTCCTCGTCCCTCGACGATGCCAGCCAGTACGCGTCGCGCTCGAACGCGTGCGTCGACGGGTCGGACGCGCGATCGGTCCCGAGGCACCCCCTCAACCACTCCTTATCGAATTTCGTCCTCCACGAATCCTCGTACGGCGGGAGGTCGCCGTCCCCGAGGACGTCGCTCGCGAGGAATTTCGATCCGGCCACCGACCACTCTCCAGGCATCGTCCCGCGCGTTTGCGATAGCAGGTAACGGACGTACGGCGCCCTATCGCTCTTGTCGCCCTTTTCCAATTCCATCGCGAGGTTGTATATCGAACGACAGCTGTAGTATTTGTGCTGGTGGTACTTTTTGCCGGGGTGGATCATGCTGGAGAGGATTGGATAGATGATGTGGTGTCGACGATGACCGACGGGTGCGGGAAGGGCGGGAAGGGCGGGAAGGGAAGGCGACGGAGATCGAACGCTCCCGAGATTAGAACGACTGTGGTAAGGCGACCGAAGTTGAATGGTGGCGGGATGTTTCTGTCCATCCTCGCACGCTCCTTTTCGCTGTGTCCCCCGATAAGGCGAACGTCGACCGACGAAGACGAACGTCAACCGACGAAGACGAACGAACGAACGAACGAACGAACGACGACGTTCCGAGAAGACGAAGAAGAAGAAAAAAAAACACTCACAGATCCCACGGGATCCTCGCTATCGTTTCCCCCCTCTTGATCGGCTCGGCATTTTCGTCCGACGAGACGAACAGCCCCAGGGGCGACGTCGGATCGCCCGGACGCTCCCTGCCGATTCGAAGGGACGGGTGGATCGCTCCTCCGGGATGGGACCTTATCCACTGGGCGGGGCCGGGGCCGGCGCACACGGGGGGGGGGGGGGGGGGCGGCGGCGGCGATCGTTCCCGATCGCGCAAGAGGGAAATCACGGCGACGAGGNTCTGAACTTTTTACGGTGCGGGAAAAAGGGTGCATTTTCTCGCGTATTGCTTATGCCGCGTGTTGCTTATGCTCTACCGACTCTACGATACCTACCTATCATAACTCTACACTCTACACACTACGATGGATTTTTGGATATTTTCGGCGTCAACTGTGAGATACACGGATACTTTAATAATTGTCCTCTTGTTTGTCCTCTTCTCTCGTTTATATCGCACTGTCTCCGCAGGGAAGTCGGTGTGTAATAATTAATAATCACCCGACCCCGCCCTCCCATAGAGATGACGAGAGGAGCCGCGCCCCAGAAGCGGAACTCTCGACGACGTCGTCGTTCTGGCGAGGAGGAGGAGGTCGGAGGAGGGTGGGCGACGACCTCTTCGTCGTTCGGCCTATCTTTCGTCTCGCTCCTCCACCTCCTCCTCCTCCACCTCCTCCTCCTCCTCCTCCTCCCCCAACCCGACGCCGTCGACGCCGAGACATCGACGTCGCGTCAACGTCGTCGTCGTCGTCGTCCGTCGACGTCATCGTCCGTCGTCGTCTCCGGACGCGCGTCGACGAGGACGAGAGGGGGCACGGCGGGGGCGGGGGGGGACGTCGACGTCGACGACGACGACGACGACGGGGGCGTTGGGGACGCCTACGCCCTCCTGGCCCGTTCCATCCGAGACCGTCTCGCGGCGGTCGCCTCCTCCCCTCGCGACGAGGGCGCCTCGCGGCGGCGGCCGCCGCAGTACAACGTCGCGACAGTGTCCGAGGCCCTCCGCGCCTTGTCCGCGACGCAGTCGGCGTTGAAGAGGATCGACGGAGCGGCCCACGAGGTATACCAGCGCACCCACAGGTCGTCCACGTCGCTGGACGACGGATCGGGCGACGACGACGACGACGACATCGACGACGACGGCGGGGGCGGGGGCGTCGTCGGCGGCCTCAAGGTGGCGGGACGTATGTCCCGCAACGCGGCAAGGGTCGGGTGCGTCGCCGACGCGCTCTTCGCGGCGGAGCTATGCGAGCTGCCGACGATCGGATGCTACTCACCGATGACGGACGACGACGGGACGCTGGCGTCGCGGACTGGACGGGAGGTCCTGCTCGACGCCGTGATAACTGCCTCGTCCGATCCGCCGGATCGTCGTCGTCCTGGTCGTCATGGTCGTCGTCGCGGTGACCTCACGATGTCGGCGTTGGTGATATACGAACGGGATTACGACGGCGGCGCGGGAATCGGTCACGGCGGCGTGGACGACCTGCTTTCGTTCGCCAGGGAGGGCGGGGGAGGGAAAATTGACGACGCCGCCGCCGCCGACGGCGATGACGACGAGCGATCGTCCCCGCGTGGGAGATTCCTCGTCGTGCTGTCCGATAAATGCGATACACGCGGGACGTCGTCGTCGGGGCCGGATACTAATGATGTTGAACGGGGCGGCGGCATCAGCGATTTATCGTCAATAATCTCGATCCTGGACGCGCCCCCGGAGCGGCTGTGGCTCCGTCCGAAAATGGCGGGGGACGAGGAGAGCGCGAGCGTGTGCGAGCCGTTGTACCACATGGCGGGGAAGTTGCTGGAGACCATAGGGCCCGTCCTCTCAACGACGACGAACGCGACGGCATCCGCGGGGGAATCCAACTGCAGCAACGATGGTGGAATTTCTCGATCAAAGAGACCGGCGATCCACTTCGTCGGTCATTCGCTGGCGGGAGGGGTGGCTGCGATATCTGCTTGCATCATGGAGGGCACCATCCCCTTGCGAAATGAAAGCGAAAAAAATTGCGAATCATCGTTTACTGGCTCCGGTCTTGCCCGAACGTCCGCCTTATGCCTCGGTCCTCCGCCCTGCCTCTCCCCGAATCTACGCTCTCCTTTCGTAACGAGCGTAATTCACGGAGACGACGTAGTCTGCCGCACAACGCAGCGTACCATCGACAATTTATGCGATCGTACCATCCGATCGATCAAGGGGGGTCTCCTCGGTCGCAGCGTCAGATGGATGTCGGAGGCGGTTTCTCTCACTGTGTCGGGTTTCAGGAGTAATAGTGGCAGCAAGGGAGAGAGATTGATTGTACCGGGACAAGTATTCCTCGTCCGACCTCGCCGGATGGGAGGCGGCTCGAGTAGCATACACGAGGTGGGCGGACGTGGCGGGGAGACCTTTCGTGCCGCGCTCCTGTGGCAATTGAACGATGTCCTGTTGAGCAAAAGTTTATGGTCCCATCACTAGGACTAGGCGGGAGAGTGAAAGGAGCAGGCAATCGACACCTGAGACAGGCCAGAGCATCGGCCACATAATTAGGTCCCCCTTTACGACGATAGCTAAACAAAGCACGGTGAGGATGTTAAGGCTGGTAGTGCGGCAACCATTATGCTGATGTGAAAGGCCTCAATGGACGCAATGACGAGGGTGATGGTGGCAAATGAGATCTTCATGGGTGGATGATGGATTTGGAGGATTATCTATTTCTCCTAGATTTTAGTAGATCATTATCTCTATTCTCTATGAAACTATGCAGTATAAAAATAAAAAGGCGGTGTTGCAACCAAACATCTAAAGTTTGGTCGCCACCACTTCTCCCCAAAATATATAAGCATCATTCACATCAGTCCCACTCGGGGTCATCGTCCTTTTCGTCGCTAAAGTCGTCAACATCGTCATCGTCCGAGGCGGAGGGGTAGGGGTTTTCGTCATCGTCATCAGCGGCGGCGGTGGCAATAGGACGAGAGCAACAACAAGGAGGAAGGTTCTCGTATTCGATGAGGTCCAAATTGTCTCCGATGAGAACCTCGTCTGCGAGGTTCTTGTTGTCGTCGGCAACGAAGAGGCGGTTCTCTTTGTCGTCATCATCGGCGGAGGCAGAGGCATCGGTGGCGTGGAGTTTCATGTCATTGTTGGCAGAGGTTAGATTGATGACGTCATCATCAGGCGTTGTCGTTGTGTACAGGACTGCTTCAATTGCCCCCACCCCCGCATCAGCTCCCCTCAGAATGGCTATGGCCATATGATGGCCAATCATCTGGCCATGATAATCTAGCGTCTCATGCTCCAATGTGGTCATCGCACGCTTCTGGATGCTGGTGGCCCATTGCTGCGAGAAGCCCTTGAGAATTTCATTTTGGAAAACTACCCCAAAGTCTTCTGGGGGACTCTTAATGTCGTCCACCTCTGCGTCATCGTCCACCCCCTCTTTGTTGTCTTCTTCTTCAAGGGCTTGCATTTCGAGGGATTTCAGGGAGGGGAGATTCTTGGGGCATTCATCCCTGCAGATGAGCCCGCAGGGCAGCTCGCCCTCACGATTGATCACAAGGAAGCGCAATCCCACCTGGTATGGTCCGCCCGCACTTAGATAGCCCTGTCCTTTGGTACGCTGTAATAGCTCAATGTCGGGGTGGGCGTCCACATACTCATGTAGGTATCTTTTGACATGCTCGGCAAGGAAGGGGCTGATTACCCCCCCGCCAGAGATGAGAACAGCTTCCGGAGCAAAATCATGTTGCTCTGCTGCAGTCGGATTTCTCCAGCAATCCTTTCCGCAATATTTGTCAATGTATACAAGATTGACTTTTGCTGAAGATGATCCACTGGCGTGCAATGACACATGCTCTAACTCCCCAACCATGTCATAATTTCTGCCCGTACTCACAGAGCAATGCTTGTCATAATTCCACATCCGGGAAGAAAATTGGGATTCATTCTCATGAAGGCAGA
>JALLAZ010000362.1:0-18761 GCA_036939755.1 Stephanodiscus triporus
ATTCAGGTGGCATCGTCGAAATGCGGCTTTGATATCCAACTTGGTAGCCAGAATTCGTTTGCCGGGGTATTTTTTCCTTGCAGCCACCGCCCAGTTGATGATTCGTCGAAGAGCCGAGCCGAAATAACAAGGCATAAGTTTTGATCTGTCCAAGCGATCATTCACGGAAGTCCCGGACTGCCATTTCCAGCTTTGGTCGTGGGTAAGTCGATTCTTTGGGATGATTTCACCGTATTCATTGATCGTATTCTGAAGTTGTATGTTCAATGGAGCTAAGATGACACCAGGAACTCTTCTGATCTTATCGAGAGGAAGAGGTAAAGCGAAACCTCTCGTGACGTCATCGTTCACCAGCGTGAGTAGAAGCTTGCTCTGATTGACGGCGCCTTTGTGATTGCCAAATTCCAGGGCTTCGTCGAAGTCTTTTAACCGATCGGATTCGTCCAGCGACGAAAGGGGCCATTTTGAACCGTCCGAAAGAGTAGACTTCATCCTCTGCCAATTGGGGTGAAGACAGAAAATTGGTTCGAGGGTCGAAACCGATTTGAACTCTGAGCCGTATGAGAGCGGCGAGTCGTTTTGGGCGTGGAGTGCGCGGTGCAAGTCTCCTCCGAATTTTTGCATGAGTAAGATGAAATTCTTCTCTGCAGCTTCGACTGAAAGGTCGAACTCGAATAGTGGTTTCGAGGGTTTTAGGCATGGAAGTGCCATGATATTTTCCAAGAGCTGGATCAGATTGTCGGGCCATGTCTTTTGCGTACCACCGTCGTCGTCCCAATTGGAAATTTCGTCGTTGTCCCGCGAGAAATAGCTGTCGTCGTCGTTGTCGTGGGGGCCAAAAGGTGCGTTCGATTTCCTCTTTCTTGAATCAACGGCTTCGGATGCTCTCTCCCGAGGGGAATCGAAAAAGTTGCCAGTCATATACTCACCTAACACCGTCGATCCGATCATGAGATTGCTTTTCGAGCGTCGCAGTGGAGAACCCGGCAGGGGGGATACGTTTGGTAAGACTGGAGTGTCTTTTGCTGGTGAGACTGGTGTGTCTCTGAATTTGGGTGGAGGTTGGTCGATTCTGTGGTGAATCTGCAGTTGTTCTCGTCTTCGCAAGGGTTGCAAATCGGGTGGTTTCGGGATGGGCCGGACACCGCTAGGTCCCGGCCCGCCCAGTCAATTACCGCTAGAGCGGCATGACTTAATCCATTCTTTCATCGCGGCCACTTTATCGGCGGGGATTTCGTCCGCTTTGACGTGGCTATCTTTGTGCTTGCAGTTGTTGAAGCAATATTTCTGAAGGAGCCAGCGGGGGCACATGACCGATTTATCGTTGAACTTCGGGCGTGAGTTCACGTTTTTATTCGCGAAATTCAATGCCCAAGTTTCGGTGGAAAGCATACAAAGGTCCGGGTGAGGAGCTTTGTTTTGAACCATTTCGCGAGCCTCGTCACCTTTTTTCCTCTTCTTCCCCTTTCCCTCTTTCCCGTCGTCGTTTCCATCGTGCTTCTTCGTGTCGTTGGTCGAAGCGGAATCGTCGATTGGAGCTTTCATCTTGAAAGTTGGAGGGAGGGTGATGTGAAAAGAACCAAAGAGGACTTGGGAAATCAAATGAGCATAATCGATAATGGAATCGTCGATGTCGCTGCGGTTTTTTGCAATCCTGCATTGTTTGAGCCACATTTGGAACCGGGTATCGACCGCGAGAAGGAATTTGGAGGCGAATTCTTCGTCGAGGGTTTCTTTGGCTTTGAAAACCGATCGATTACGTTCGATCATTGTTTGCAGGGCACGGATACATTGGGAGCCCATGCTGAGCTCACCAAAAAAGATGTCGTTCGCAACGGTAAACATTTTTAGTTGCACCATCATGTCGTGGACGTTCGTTGGCGCTTTCACCTCCTGTTTATTCGACGCCTTAATTTCGTCTACTGTCATTCCTTTGCCTTGTGTGAGGACGAGCTGGAGAAGGAGATGACGATTCTTTTGTTCTTCCATACGAATGGGTTCGACCTCGGAGAAAGAGAAAGGGCTGTGGTTGCTCGGCGTATCTGCACTCGCCCAAATGAAAATCCCGAGGTAAACGTTGGCGGTGTAACCGGAAGGGAAACTGACGTCCAACATGTCGCGATTTTCGAACTGGAGGTTTAGTTCTTGTTCGGCGAGGGCGACTGTTTTACTGTTGAGGATACGTTTGCAAGAGTCAATTGGCTCAGTTGGAACTGAGTCGCTATCCATTGCGGAGGCAAAAAGAATCATTTTGAGAGTTGATTCGTGTAAGTTCTTCACCCGATTTTTCGTGGATATTTCGCGTTCTTCCATGACTTTAAGTTGCTTCTCAAGGATAATGTTGTGCTGTTCTTGTCCGTCGACCTGGCGATTCACAGTGGCGTTGAGCATTCCGAGAAGAGCTTGGTCGACGGCTGTTCCGATTGGTGGTATCTGAGCTGGTGGGATGCCGTTTGGGACATTAAAGAGCACACGAGAAATGCAGGCTTTATGGCGTTCGTCGTGATGACGCGTGAGATCAGGGTCGTTGCCATTGACCGAGAGTCTGGACTTTGAAACGCGACCTGTCATCACTCCCCAGGCCCAGAGGATGAAATCTCCGGCGTGTTCAGCTGCGTTGGTGATGTACTCTTCGTTGAACTCGTGTTCAGCGTCAAATTCGAAAGCGGCTGCATTCACCGCGGGAATTAGCTTTGAGGCTTCACTTGTGTCGGCCGACATAATCGTATCGACTAGCCACGGAGCTGGAAGAAACGTTGCCGATCCCGGATAGGTCACCGCTCCATTGTCCGCTGGGGCTGGAATGGCGCGTACTTCGTCCTCGTTTGAGCACTCTCTGAGATCATCGATCGTTGGAGTGATCAGGTTGCAAGGGTTTAAGATGCTCTGTTTGTCGACAAGGAGTGCTGTTGCATTTGGTCCCGGGCCCAGGAGGCACATTAGCTTTGAAGTTGGGCGAAGAAGCGTTCCTCCGACTACCTTGAAACTGTGCAAAGTGTGTATCATGTTATCGGAGTCCGTCGCGAGAAGGACGTTATCCGGATCCGAGATGAGATTTTGGAACCTTTCGTTGTCATTTTTGTCCGGAGACCAGGCTTCGGTGTAAACCGAAGTGTTTTTGTTGCCGATCTCGTTCTCGACGCGAGCGGCAAAGAAAGCTTTCCAGGTGGGGTGTGCCATCGTTGTCTAAAGCTAAAGCTAAAGTGTTTACTTTTTCTATTCTCTAGACGATGGACGGGTCAACGAAGGCTAAATCGGATCGGCCGAAAAACAATGAGCTCCTCCCATCGGTTTAAATTGCTGATGTACAAAAATTTTAAAAACCGCAAGCTCTCCGTCTGGCGCTCCTCCCGATCTGGACTCCCAAAAAGGAAATTACATCCTCTCACGGCTGGCGCTCCTCCCGATTTGGACTCCCAAAAATACTAACGGTTATATTATCAGTATTACGGCCAGAGACGCAGCGACAATGATCAAGGAGCAAGCAACGGGACCGGCAGCCGAATTATCGGATGCGTTCGTGTCGATCGAGGCAGAAAGGTCAAGTGTGTTTTGAGTCGGCTGCAACGCTGCGTTTTTTGTCGGCTGAGTAGGTCTTAATATTTGAACGGATCTAGTCGGGGCATCGGAAGGGTTGACAGAGGTCTGGAGATACGAGCGCAGAATCGAGACATGACCGTGTGAATTAGTTAAGAACATTAGAGCCGCCTCCATAACGAAAAAGAACTCCATTTTGTCTCTCACCTGATCGGAGGGTGCCTCAGAGGGGTACATTGTAGGCTGAAAGAACGTCGAACGAAGGGTTGGATAATTAACAGGATATATGTGAATCTTTCAAAAAGGTCCGAATGCAACTCACACTTTTAGTTGGTTCGAAGCTTGGATCGCCAGTTGTAGGCTGTAGAGATGATACGAAAATTGCAGATGCACCAATGTGTAAGGCAAACAAGAATTTGTCTTCAGTATTTTCAAGTATATTCATCAGTGGGAGCTCAATCTCACCTGGTCAGATGGCGATTTCGACGGGTCTCTACTTGGTGAGGATGATGGAGAAGTTGTAGGCTAAATTCATGTCAAAGAAGGTAATTTCGAGAAGTAAAAATGTTGGGAAGCGCACAAGGAGTGAGTTGCATGCACACCGCGTGATGAAATGAGCTGAGTCGTTTTTTATCTCACATTGTCCGCCATTGGTGCTTGAGATGGGGCTAACGTTGGGTCTTCAGCTGGCTGAAAAAATGAGTGGGACATGCCGTTGAGCACGTGATTATTGTGAGCAGAGTTTACCCGTCCCGCTATAAGACTTCATTGAAAACAAGGAGAAATAGTACTTACCTGATTGGTTGGCGACGATGACGAGCTAGCTGTGGGGGAATCGGTAGGAGATGTCGTGTCCGTCAATTCGACGTCGAAGAATCCACTAGACACTGGACCGACGTAGCCATCGCCGTCCGTTGCCTGAACAAACAGCGCGTGTTGGCCGGATGCAAGCCCCTGTGGAATGTTCATCTCGAGGTCGAACGTCTCGCCTCCACCTTCGGACGACGGCACCATGTCGAAGGTAACGTCGCCTTCTTCATAATCGTCCGGATGTACAAGGTAAAGCTGGACTTTCGCCACGCCCTGTTCCCCGGTGGAATGTCCGTTTGCCATCTGACTATCGCTAGCGTCGACGGTGATTTTTATCACGTTCGAGTCGTCCGTCGAGGTTATACTTAAATTGATGATATCCGGTCCCTTCACGAGGGAAAACGGCTTCTTCGCGATCTTCGCGGCGTAGAGCAACGAGGGCAACACGTTCGGAACAATCGTGCCCTCGAATAGGTCGCAGTCCTCGTAAAATGCTTCCCCGATCTCAAGGCCGAAGGACGCCACGCCCAGCACACCGTACATGTAATCCGTTGAGTCGCCAGCTACTGGGTAATCAAAGTCCGGAGACCCAGGACCCCATAAGCTGTAGCCCGGAAAGTAAGCGACCTTTCGTCCCAACGCCTGCAATGCGTCGTCGTCGGGACTTCTCTCGTCCGCATACCCCCATGGAAAATAGACATCCCCGCCAAAGGAGTGAATGTCGACGAACACGCCCATTATGTCCTCGCCCGAACTCAATGTGGGATCGTCCTTGCGCTGCCATTCCGGGAATAGATCCCGCGCGTATTGCGCGACCTACCCATTTTTGCGTCGGCGATTCCGCGAGACGAAGAGTGATGGGAGCCGGGTGCAGATGAGACGAAAGGCGGGGATAGAGAGGAATATACCGCCCTCGCACGCATGCGCGGTGTTTCTCAGCAACAACTTATCATACTCACGGCCTGGGTCTCCGACTCGCTCTCCGGACTCGAACCCCAGTAGGTATCGTCGCACGGATCGTCGCTGCCGCCACTCAGATCGCCCCACATGAATCCGAAATTCCTGTTGATGTCCACGCCGGCCGCGAGGCATTCTCCCCCCCCTGCCTCTTCCGTATTCATGTTCTTCCGCTGGCTTGTCTCGGGGAAGTTCTCTGCGACGTACCGCCCATCTGGATTTACGAGCAGGATGAAATGCACCTCGGTGTGACGGAGCAGCCAGGTGACGTCGGGATCTGTGCCGTAATTCCCCAGCAGATACTCCGCGAAACGAAGGGCCAGTTCCGGCGGAGCGTACTCCCTTGCGTGCACACCGCTGGTGATCATCATCCTTCCCTTGGCTGACGACGACGACGAAGACGACCACGGCGCGGTGACGTTCATGGCGTAGATGTCGTACCCGTCGCTCGGCAATCCATCGTAGTCGTCGTTGGGGATGCCAGAGGATCGGGTGTAGCTGTCGCCAACGTCGGAGACCGATGCCAATTCCGGATGCGTGGAAGCGAGGTCGAGCATCGATCGGATAGTGGAGTCGAGGTCGCGAAAGCAGTCGTGGCCGTCGATGAAGGTCAGGGATTCTTCCTGCGCGCCGACGACGACGGCTGTGGCGAGGGCGAGAGCGAGGGCGGCCGCCGAGAAGCAGGGCGAGCGGTGGCGTGACGAAGACGCCATAGTTTTTTTTATGGGGTGGGCCGGGGGGTTTGAAGGGATTACTCGTTTGCTGCAATTGGCGAATGCGTTTTGTATCCTCTTTCGAAGTTGTTGAATGATCGAAAAGGCTTATTTGTTGCGATGAGCAAATTATGAGGGATTCATTCGCAGGATAGAGGCGCAGTTTGTTGTGTGTGTTCATAGTCTTGAACATATATTGTTGTCGTGCATGATGTTGAGGAGTGTGCGATAAAAAACAACAGAGTCGATCGTGGTTGAACCACACCAACATTGCAATCGACTTCGTCGACTGCGGTCGTGCTAAAAAGGTGCTTAGTGTCGTCTCACAAGTACGGTCTTTAATTCCGACGTAGAAAACAGAAGTATGTCTTTTGAAATTTTAGGAGTTGACACCGTGGGCCGCCTTATGTTTTCTACGTAGGAATTTAATTGGTAAATCGAGACCCACGTCCTCCTCGCGCGGATGAAAAAAGAAAAAAAAGAAACAGAACACCGAGCAGGAGACTCTGACTGACTGACTAGAAAGCCAATCATGACCATCAACAAGGAGAAACCCAACGAGCCGGAGATCGTCGTCACGGCGGTGCCGGAGCCGGGAATGGTGACCGCCGTCGGCGTCGAGGAGAAGCAGCCATTCGGCGCCGGCGGACAGGGACGCGGCAACGAGCCCCCCATCCCGTTGGGACATTCGCGATTCTACTGCTCCAAGTGCCGTTCGGTAAGGAGGCGACACCCCCCCCCCCCCCCCCCCCCCCCCCCCCCCCCCCCCGCCCGTCGCTCGCGCGGTCGTGACGATTTTGCCATTATCGCTGCCCCGTTTCGCACGGGTTTTCTGCCCCTCCGCGAGCTGAACGAAGTTTTGTTTTTTCGTCATCGCGCACACAGCCCTACGACCTCCCCGACGGCGCGACGACGTGGAGATGTGCCGGCTGTCACACATTCAACTCCACCACGCCGGGGGAGTGCGAATGGTGTACGATATTGTGAGGAGGGACTCAATTATTTTTTGGAACACTGCAAACTATTGGGGGGGGAGGGGGGGGGGGGCAGTGCATTGGGAGAGTGTTGAACGACGGATATGGGTGGGGGTGGATGGATGGATGCATTTTTCTTTTTCCTTCCGTGTATAAATAGAACTGGATTTCGAGGAGGGAGTGGGGTGGGCTGGAGTGGGCTGGAGTGGGCTGGAGTGGGCTGGAAGGGGATTTCTTAGGCTGAAAAAATTATGGAATTGAGAATATTACTTACTCTACTGTTTAGGGCAACGGAGTGATATTCTGATGGAACGCATTCGATTTTTCATCACTTTTAGACAGTGGATGCTTCCCGCCAGCATGTCATTTATGGGAGTTTTATTCATTGAGCTCTGCTCTAGATAGTATAACTGTGCACTGTGTCATTGGACATTTAGTTCTATCATTCTGTATGTTGCATGCTTTCCTGCTGATATATGTCTGTCTTGGCACATCCTTTTATGCCAACACCAAAATTGCACTTGTTCTATGGGTCGCGACAGAGATCAAGGTGGGTGATACGAGGACATGGGTGCGACAACTCCCATAACAGGCCAGAGGCCGAAGACACATCTGGGGAGTCTTGAAAAAGTCTTTGTGCAGGACTACTTGAACTCAATGTTGCATTCACACGCAATTATTTTTTTACCCCGCCATTGAGAGTGTTGCTTCACCTTCACCACAATGCGTATTTGTGATGCAAACATATCCGTCCCGTTTGATATAATTGTTGGTGCACCCCCGTGCCATAGTGGCTGCCATTGGGGTTTCATTGCACCACCACATGCCTACCTATCTAGGTATTTTACTCCGTACGTTCGTACGATACGTACTCTACACTACTTAATTGTTTATTTACGCCTGCTCTGGTTTTTTATTTTTGGCGCGCGTGGCAGGAATCCGTTGCGGGTCCGATATTTTTTTCGTTCCAAAACTCAAAACACGTCCCTGCCCTGCCGACCCCGGGAGATAGAGAGCAGAGGAGAATCGTCGGTCCCCAACATCATCGTCGATAGGGGAGAAAGCGCGCAAGAGGGGGGGAAGGGAAAAGGCGCGGCGCGGGTGCGTAAGGGGGGAGGGCGACGGGCGGGAGACGGTCGGAAAAATGACGACGACGTCCCGCCATCATCCCGCCGCCGCCTCCGCCGACGGCGTTCGTGATCTGGTGCCGTCGTGGCTGCGCTCCGCGGACCTCGGCTACGCGATAGCGAACTTCGAGATGGCCGGCATACTGACCCCGCGATCGTTCGCCGAGTTGGAACTGAGGTACTTCGAGCCGCTGGGCGTGACCGACGGCGACGATCGCAAGCGATTGTTCTACCTGGTGCAGAGGGTCAGGGGGGAGCTGAGGCGGGAGGAGGAGGCGCGCGGGGGGGGGGCGGGGGAGGGGAGGGGGGAGATGAGGTCGAGCGGGGGGACGAAGGCCCGCGGATGCGACGACGACGAGGACGACGCCCGCGCCGACGAGAGAATTCGATCCCCCTCGAATCGGGATTTCGAATGCCGTGGCGATGAAGGCGGCGGCGGCGGCGGCGCGATGGAGGTCATCTCGCCGGTGACGTTGTCATCCCCCATCGCCGCTTCTTCCATTTCGGATGACGATCACGATCGTCTTCTAAGTCGTAGTCGTCATCATCATCATCATGTTGGCGACGGCAATGGCGGCGTCGTAATTACCGCCAAGATCGGCACGTATCCCTTCGAGGCCAGTCATCGTCTTCGTCACAGTCATCTCGACCATGGAGGAATTAGGGGAGCAGGGACAGACGCCGGGATGGCGGGTGCCGGCGTCGCCTCCTCGGCCTCGCCAGCGAAGATGACGGCGAGGGAACAGCTGGAGCTCCGCGGCGTTGATGTCGTCGTGCCGGTGGGAGAGCTTGCCGAGAGGATGGAAAGCAGTGATGGCCTCGGCGACGAGGAGGCGGACAAAGAGGACGTGGAGGAAGAGGAGGAGGCGGAGAAGGGGCGGCACGACGGAGGATCCGCCGTCGACGTCGGCGACGACGACAACGACCGCCGCCTGCTCGTGCTCGTGGACGAGCTGTACCTCGACGCGATGGACAACGGCGACGTCGGCACGATGACCGTCGGGGACGTCCATCGCGCCGTGGCGTCGCGTCTCGGGCTGGACGCGCTGGACAAGAGGAGGAGGAGGGTAGTCAAGGGACGACTTACGGACCTGATAACGGGAGCGGCGGCGGTGCCGAGGAAGGGGAAGAAGGAGTGGGCGGCGAAGGCGGTCCATCAGACGACGAATGGCGGCGACGACGACGACGATGCGGGAGGATCGGACGGCGAAGCGGCCGCGGCGGGGCCAGAGGATGAGGAGAAGGAGGAGGGACCGGAGGACGATCGTGACGACGAGTACGATGCCGAAGACGCTACTGACGACGGCGGCGGCGACGACGGCTCGTCCGACAACGAGGATGGTGAATTAATTATACATTTTAGTGGGGCTAGATTTGGAGTAGAACTACCACTCCGACAGATCACTCCGGCTGAGGAAGATTGGTTGGCTTCACTAAATAAAATCGGCCAGTTTAGCAATTGGAAGGGTTCATTCATTATGGATGAATCCTTTGAGTGTGTCCTTGAAGATTTGGTTATTCGCCCTGACGAGATTTTCGACATTACCAAATATATAGATTCGTCAATCAAGAAGATTTGGCCTTCTCCTTTCAAGCCAGTAAAAAAAGTCATCGTAAATCTTCTCAAAGGCCACGAAGAAATCCATTCATCCAAGGATTTAGTGGATGCTTTCCAATCAATTCTCAAGGATCAATTCGCGAGGGATTTGCCTAACCAAGTCATCCCAATGTACTTTTATCACGGAATTGTATACTTTATGTGGTTCCAGGTACCTCAAAAAATATTGAACGTAGTAGAGAATGAGGAAATGAAGGCATACATGGAGGGGATGAAAATTGGTTTCTCGGGAAATGATTTGCGCAGATTCTTGTTTAAAATGAGTACCATTAGAACTCATCATTTCAATCGACGATCAAAGCAGTATTTCATCGGAATCGGAATACCTCCAGGTCTCTCCGCACGCTATATCGAAACATTCCTTCATTTCAAGCTTGCAAAATATAGGCTATCGGGGGAGTGGTACCAAAAAGCTGCTGGAAATTATCTGAATGAGTTCCTACAGTTGTCCGGCTGTAAAATTGTTTACCGTGGCTGCGTAAATGTCTTCACAATAAAGAGACATGTTCATTCTGCTCAGAAAAGGAGTGGAGTGGTGTATTGTGTCTATCCAGACTTGTCGGATGAATTCGTCTCAGAATGGAAACGAATATACAACATTTACAAAGATGATGCAAAGAACAGAGATATTGCCGACTACGCATGGGAGGTAACTGTTTGTAGGAAAGTGGGAGTATCCACACCCAACTGTATTCCTCAAAGGTTGGCCAAATTCTGTTGGGGGAATGCGTACTCTAAAATTGAGTATTATACGAGTTCTTCCTTTGAAGATATTTTCAAAACTGAGGCAGAAGTTGGGAATATCCTAATAGAGCATGGTCAGTATATTTCGGGGGAGCATTTCAAGGTGGTAGATATTGATCTATGGAAAGCAGTACTAACTAAAGTACACTCCTCTCAGAGAAACTCTGGCTCACTTGTCTTCCGAGGACCACTAAAATACTACAGATTGGACAGGGATTGTCTTGGGTATGATAAAGTGAAAGAGAGCATGGTGCATTTTTTTATCCAGTGTGGCTGGGTGTCAGTTGAGGAAATCATAGAATCTTTCAGATATGGGACCTATTTCTTTTAGGGGTTGAGGTAGTGCTGGTAAATATAATGATTCATATGAATACGCCTATCAAACCAGTAGGTTTGACGAATCTTGGCAATATGCATCACACAGACAAAACTGGAGTCTTGACAGAGTAGAACGACTTATTTTACTCCTCAATGGCCGCATCTGTGACTATCATTCATCAGTTTGGATTTAAAGCTCGCATTGGCCCTTGTGGCACCGAAAGGTGAAGACCAACTTAATGGTTCATTGTATTGTGATAAAGTCAGGGTAGAATCATATGAGTCGACCTTTGTGTCGGATTTGCTTGTGTTGAAATCGCATGATTTGCAGGTCGTGTCTGACTTGTTGATCTTTTCCGCAATGATTCGAGGATCGAGCTTGTAGCTTGCCAATTTGGATTTGAAGCTCGCGCTGGAATTTGTATCAACAGAGAAGAGGGAATGCTTGTATGGCAGTTGTTGCGGCGGGATCACAACTCCCTCTTCATTCAATCGATCTAGTCTTTTCGTAGACTCCTCTTCCGATGGGCATGAATTCACTCGAACTGTAGCAATGAGAGTTAATTTTCTGTCCATGGAGGTTTCATCTTGTAACGGCTTTGAATATGTGTGCACATGCTTCAAGGACGGGTTATACGAAGACCGGGGGGGGATCATACTAATGGATGCAATTGGCGAATTGGAGGCATGGTTAAGTGTGAGGCATGGTTAAGTGTCCATTCTTTCCTGATACCTTTGTCTGTCATCTTAACTGGAGCAGTATACCATTCTTTAATCGTTTGAAATAGGAGTTGATGGGAAGCGTTGCAGTGATTCAATGTATTTCTGAGGATATCAGTGGATCGTAGCATTTCATTGTTCAGACAATACGCATCGTCTCGTTCTTCGAGACGATTCTCAACAGCAGGGAGTTCATCATAGTCGTCCCGACGATTGACCATCTTCTTCCTGCCATCCCCCGCCCTCAATTGTGATTCTTCTAGTGTGCACCGCATAGCCCCACTCCAGTCCTTCTCCTGTAAGCATTCGAACAAGGTTGTGGGATTATCTACATCTATTGTTACAATGTCCCTCACAAGTTTGGTAGTCTCGTCGGACCCTTTCACGGAACTTTTCTCGTTAAACCTCCTTCGCTTCATCTTCTTTTGGGCTTCGTCAAAACCGTCAGGTTTCTCCCATTGCGTTTCTCTGGTTACTCTATCATAGTAATAGGTTCTCTTTGTTTTCACATCCAGAACGGCTTTCCATTTCCTTGTCTTTCCAAACCCGCCCGGGGTGGCGGAACATGGGGAAAACAAAGTTACATCATTATCAATTTCGGTCAAACTCGAAGATCCCTGGATATTTAAAGTCCCCATTGCAATGGCTTTTCCCCAAATTTGATGAAATTTACAAGATTTTATCGAAGTACGACATCGTGTAATGCGAAAGGCGATAAAAAATGATGTCTGATGTCTCGCTTTGGAGTCTTGTCTGTCAGTTCGCCAAAAGCAGGAGGGAAAAATTGTGATTTTGTTTCCCTATATCGTACTGTAGAACACGTGGCCTTGTCGCCACGCGGCCTTGTCCTTCACAAGAAATCTTGAGCCTACATCATACGAGCGGTTTTCTCATTTCTCCCTAATTCCTACACATGTCCATAATTAGAATGACACAGTTATTTTCCTATGTACAAGATGAGTCCAACGATGTGTGACAAGCCAAGGTTCCCTTCAACACTGCTTCGGACCCATTTCTGCTTGCGGCGGCCATGGTTGTCATGGATTTTGCGGTAAAATGGATGTGGGATGTGCGCCAAAAAAAATGAGGGTACGTAGGAATCATACACTACCAATTTAGACCTAACTCGCCGAGCGAGAATTTCTGTCGTTTCCGGAGGACTAGGCCGAGTGTTCTCTACGGTATTTTTGGACGTCAGGCGAGATGCCGTCTTATTTAGGAGAATAAGTCTAAAAAATAGAGAAATTAGTTAGACACACGACACAACCATTCCACATTCCACCTCATCCGCTGCAAGGAGACAATTCGATTCGTTGACAAACCTCCCCGTCAATAAATATATCAAAATCACCACGAAGTGAGAGGCAACTCGTAAACTCTAGGGGTACCTGCCATGGTATATATAACCTCAGAGGGGACGTTGTCCGAAACGAAAAAGAGGAAATGGGGACTGTCGATAATTCGCGATTTGATAGTGGCATTTTTCGACTTAGTTGGATTGTTCTTCAGAACGCTGACCGCCAGCCCGGCTGCCTTGGAGACTGAGCGGGTGAGTGCTATGCTCCTAGATTTTTTTCATCGCTGATGGTAAACGCGGACATTTCATATTGGATTTATCACTCACCAATTTGTCCCTTCCCACACTGAAAATAATATTATCACAATGATACAATAGGGACAACGACGCACCACCTACGCTCAGCGTCAGGGCGTGCGTCGTAGTGGGGGTGGACCCGGGGCTAGTGGGGGCGGTGGCGCCAACATACGTGGTGTCAATCGATTGGGTTGTGCGAAGGCCGGAGCGGGAGGATGAGGACGGTAATGGTCATCATCAAGTAAGGAGTGTTTTGTTTAGGCTGTGAGGGCATCATGATTATCTTAGTAATGATGCTTCATCCACAACGAAAATCAAAAAATACCCTACTGGGATGAATGACCGGGAATGTCTGTTTTGATTGAAGCAACTATCGAAACGTTTGGTGTGAACCAAATATTTGATGAATGACGCAAATTCTTTTAAAGGATACTGTTCTATTGCAACAAGTATCCTGATCATGCTGAGAACATGCTTTATCTCCAGACTGGAATGAGTGCGAGGGGAGGGGGGGGGGGTTGACAGCGTAGTTAGAAGTTATATTGGTTGATATGCTGATGACAGGGACGGGGGACGTCGACTATGTAGTGTGGCTGTGACTATTACATAGGCTTCGAGACTGACAAATATCTCCACTTTTAGGTCAATAACAAAGTAATCTAGAGACTGCCTTTATTGATAATGATTTGTCCATTTCATGATTTGTCCATTTGTAAGCGTGCATCATTTCACAGGGGTGGGTTGGCCGATAGTGTACGTTTATTAACGGGTATGGTAAACATATTCAATAATGTAACAAATTCAATACGATCTAAGAGTGAATTACAAGGCACTTATTCCAGTTGCTTCTTGCTGCTCTTTTTCGACTTCTTCCCCTTCTTCGTCTTCTTGCACCCCCCGTACTCCTCGAAGTCGGTAGAAGAGAGGGATGCCTCGTGCAGCACCTTAGACGACTCCCTCTTCAACTTGCGTTTTTTCTTCTTCTTCTCCCCTTTTTTTGATCGCCGCCGTTCATCCTCTGCATCGGCACCGGCGGAGGCATCACGCTCTTCGTCGGATATGGATGGAGATATCGTGGCAATCGCATCCTTGTCATCGTCCGAACAACGTTTCCTCTTCCCAGCCGTCGCCATAGTAGTAGTCAAAGCCTCCCCCCCCTCAATGACCACCCGTGCGCTCCCTCGCCCATTCCACTCCATATTTTGCTTGGCCTTCCTCTCCATCTCGGTAAGCTCGCTTCCCGATTCGGTCCGCTTCCACTTCCCCTCCGCCCGTCTCTGCGCGCGCATCCCGAAACGCGCGCCGCCCGTCGCCGCGAACAATTCATCGTCAGTGAAGGTCCTGATCGCCGCTGCAATCAACGAGGTCCTCTCCCCGGCCGAATCAGTATCTTTTGATTTCTTCTCCTTCTCCCTCTCGTCCTTCCTCCTTTTCTTCTGGTCGTTCCCGTCCTCACCCTTCTTCTTGGTTTTCTTCTTCTTCTGCTGTTGCAGCCGCGCCAATGTCCCCCCCACGCTGTCCTTCCACCAAACGTTGCCAATCTCCCTCGCCTTCTCCTTCTCGCGCCCCAGTCCCATTTCGTCCTCACGCTGTTTGATGACTACATGCCTCTGCATACCGTCACGTCGCTTCCCGAGGCCGGTGCCCTCCTTCCAGCCCATCTTTTCCAATTGTCGCTTGGCGAATGATTGGGACGAGGGGAGGAGGGCGGGGGAGTGGGACGTCGCCGATTCATTGAGGGTCCCGCCCAGCTTGGCCTGAAGCTTCTTGCCGCATAAGTTAGTGTAGGCCATGATTGTGAAGTTTTGGATGAGGATTATTATTTCGTTGTTTTTTTTTCTTTTTTCATGTGTGGTTTTGCTCCGTGTATCGTACTAGTAGGTAAGAACGATGACAGACGAAAAGACGGTCTTCGTCCGGAGAATGAGGAGTTTTCCCTAAAGAACCAAAAATAGATCACAGAACATCAACAACAACAAAGAAGAGAGATACTAGATAGATAGATAGTAGGATCTACATGGCACACTATTAGTAATTGGGATAGTTCACACATGATGTATGATCCATCCAGCACAGAACTAGTAGTAGTGTGTTCGCCAGTAGCCGCAAATCGGACCTGGTGAGAACGCTGGCTGGAAGAGCTCATGGCGCTAAGGCCTGAATTATTAAGTTAAGTAAGTATCTGTACACAACTTGCTATGAGTAAAATTACCCAAGAAATTGTGAGCTTAGAGAAAATCATGGAGTAGATGATTTTGGCGGTACAAGTGTCCTGATGCCAGAATTCCGAAGGAAATTCTCAGATCGGAGAAGAGCCATTGGATGGAGGGGCAATAATGTTTTGCCTCCAACATCCCGAGCCTCACATTATTTTTGGATTTAGCCCAGAAGAGCAATCCAATTGCCGTCGCGTTCTCACGCAAATTTTTTCACCCACCCTCCACTCCCTGAGAACTGGCAAGTAAACCAGAACTTTGGGAGTCTTACCTTTTTGTACAGACACCACTTAGGTTAATGAACCAGGTATAAACCCACCATTTTGATGCAAACTGGAAGGTTACCTGTTTTCTTTAGTAGTACATATTAGTTCTGTGTTTGCACAGTAAATATCTTCTAGATGACAGAGAAACTATGTGTCGCAATTTAAGGCACAATCAGTTTTTCCACAGCAAGGAAAAATATATTATTCCTTGGGAATAATGGGACAAACAGCCCCCCTATTTATGGTACTAGAAATCCAGGTATGATGTGTAGCCGTAATACACACAGCCCCATATGTAGATCTATACCATTTCTATCGTCAGCGGACTCTCACCAAAGTTCTTCCTCCCTTCTCTTTTTTCCCTTTTTTGTCAAACCGGAGCTTTGTGATTTTTACAAACATCGACACCATGGGCATCATCTGCCATGGCCTCTCTACCGCCGCCCATGCCTAGAAAACGCCCGTTCTGGGAAAATGCGCTTGTCGCCCACACCATGGGCAACTCCCCACCCCCTTGGTTCAATCAAATCATCCAGGGGGGGGGGAATGAAGAGTATTTCCTCCCTAGGCAATTTGAGGGGGTTATCGCTGCCACAACATGCTGGGGCAACCGCCATGGCCACCACCAATGCCTGGAAGACGCCCATTCTGGGGCAACGCGCTTGTTGACCCCATCTTGGGTGACTCCCCATCCGCTTGGTTTGTTCGAATTCAAGGGTGGGGAGTAGGAATTGATTCACTAGGATACGGGTGTGATGGAAAGTTTTTTGGCTTGTGCGTAAACACACAACAATCAATTTGCCATCAATGCCTGGAAGGTGCCCGTTCTGAGGCAACGCTCTTGTTGCCTTGCCCACACCATGGGCAACTCCCCACCCACTCGGTTCATCAAATTCATCCAGGGGGGGGAGATGAAGTGTATTTCCTACCTAGGCAATTTGAGGGGGTTGTTGCTGCCACAACATGGGGCAACCACCATGGCCTCTACTGCCACCAATGCCTGGAAGATGCCCATTCTGGGGCAACGCACTTGTTGCCCACATCATGGGCGACTCCCCACCTGCTCGGTTCACTCCTCTAATTTGAGGGGGGAGTAGGAACAGACCCACTAGTGTACGGGGTATGGGCAAGGATGCGATAAGCTTAGTGTTGGGTATTTCATTGTATTAAGATGATAAAATGCCATCGTCTTCCTCCTGATGTCCCTGACAACAACACCCTTATCACTGCTTTTGCGTCGTCTGTCAACGCCGCAGCTGTTGTCACGGCTACCATCGTTTTCTGTCATCATAGTGATTGCCGTCGCCATCCCTTCTCCTATTTATGTACCAATTGATTGTTGTGTTTCCACCGTCATCATTGTCGCCGTGGTTGTTGTTGCCACTATCACCGTCAATGCCGCCGCTACCATCGTATTGTTGTCATCATCATCGTCATTGCCATCACCATTCTCATCACCTAGTCTGGTGCCATCGTCCCCTCACTCTGCTGATTGTTGTGTGTCCCCCACCATTGCTGTCACTGCAGTTGTCTTCATTGTTGCCATTGCCACCACCCTCGCTGCCACCATCACTTTCATCATCACCTCCGCCACCATAAACGTGTTGCCCTGGAACAGGCATCTTCCAGGTGTGGGTGGCGGTAGGCAGTAGAGGCCATGGAGGTTGCCTCATGTTGTGGCAGCAACAACCCCCTCAAATTGCTTAGGTAGGAAATACTCTTCATCTCCCCCCTGGAAAAATTAATCCATCTGAGTTGAAGAGGAGTCACCCATGATGTGGGCAACAAGCACATTGCCCCAGAATGGGCATCTTCAAGGCGTGGGCGCGGCAGTAGAGAGGCCATGGCCGATGATGCCCATGGTGTCGATGTTCATAAAAATTCACTAAGGTTTGGTTTGACAAAAAAAGGAAAAAATGGGAAGTGACGTGGAACTTCATCAAGATACCCCCACAATAATAATGATAAATCTACCAGGGCTTCATGAGGAAATTTTCCCCTTATCGTAGACTTCTGCACGCATACTTTTAGTAAAGCTAGAGCAAAGCGGCTAAATCTGCTACAAGGTTAACCCCTATTGTGAGGCGTAAGAATCTTTTTTTGATTTCATACCAAACCCTACCTAGCATCCTATGTACAGTAAGTACCCCACGTCTGCCTCACAATAGGAATGGCCCCAAGCATCACCTATGCACCTGTGGCGCCCAAACCAAGTGCACAGGCATCATCCCCACACCATGGGCAATCATCCCCGCACTTGGTTTGGGCGTAGGACATTGTTTGCCTTCGGCGTACAGTATCATACGACACAGCAAAAGTGTTAGATTTATCTACACTATGATTAACACTGCTTCTGCAATCTAGGTTGCATGTTCCCTTCCCCCGTCCCCTTTTTTCTGAGACCCCCAAAAAGTGAATTCCATTCCCTTCCTCCTCGTTCCCCAGTAATTCCTTAGGAACCATGTTCCCCATTCCCCTTTTTGAAAAAGAAGGGAATCCCCCCAAAAGGGATTCCTTTTTGTTATTCCTTTTTGTTTTTTGGTATGTTTCTACGTGCGGTACGACGCATACGTGGGAATTCAATAGTATGTTTAAGGATTCCTTAAATTTACGATAAGCAAAATAATTGCCGCCGCCACCACCATTATCATTGTCATCATTGCCACCGCAATTGTCATCATTGTCGACATCTTTGTATCTTGTCATCAACGCCATCATCATTATCATCGTCGTCATTGGGTGACAGCATCATTTCTTCTGCTGCCACTTTTAATTAATTGTTGTGTGTGTTTCCTGCTGTCATCATCATCCCCGCCGCCGCCACCATTGCTGTTGTTCTCCCTGTTGTTAACCCCATCGTTGTCCCCATCGCCATCACCAGCACTGTTGTAGTTGCCGTCATCATCTCTGCCACCGCCGCCATTTCTGTTGCTGTCCCCAATGCTGACCGAACCCATCTCCATTGTTACACATCCTCTCTCTACTCTTTTGATTTGATTGTTGTGTTGCCGATGCTGCCGTTGCCACCGCCGCCGTCATTGTCATCGTTGCCATCGTCATCGTTGCAATTATTACAGTGGGGCGGGGAGATTGCACATTCTTTGCACGTGGTATCGTCATTGTCATTGTCATTGTCATTGTCATTGTCATTGTCATTGTCATTGTCA
>JALLAZ010000363.1:0-16518 GCA_036939755.1 Stephanodiscus triporus
GAAATAAGCTCCCTCAATTAAGGGGTTGCCAATTGAGGTCAAATGTACAGTATGTACCATACCATACCTTGCGAGACCAACTCTTACAAAATATGGAGTTGGCTTCTCCCGCCACCCCGCCACCCCGCCTCCGTTCTTGTTGGAAGGCGGGGTTGGAGGCAGTTTTCTGGGAATCTTGTAAGGGGAGAGGAAGAAGAAATCATTGGCGTCTACGATGGACCCAATAATAACATGTACGAATCCGAAACGGTCACACATCACAGAAAACACCAACGATAACAATGGCCGAAAGCCTTGAAAACGAACACTCACATCAATCCCCTTTTATTACTCTACAAAAAACACTGCCATTACGACCACCACCAAGACGGAAGCGACGACGAACCCACGATGAATTCATCTAGCAGCGACGGAGGAGGCGACGACGATGATTATGACGAGGAGAAGAAGGTCGACCTCAACGGACACATCAAGCCATCCCCGTCGAAGGATTCCTCCGTCATTAGCATCCCCGACATTTCCTCCCCCAAGAACTCGCCGTTCCGACGATCGCTCGACGAGGAGCACCGCGCGAAGGAACGATCCAGGAAGATGCTGATGCCTAGAGGAGGAGGAGAAGGAGCACAACCGCTGCTCGACGAAAACGAAGAGGACGAGACCGAGGGGGGGGGGGGGCGCCACATCGTCGTCGATCCGAAGCGACTGCTTCGCCAATCCATCAATTCGCTCTCCAACTCCGCCGGGGGGGGCGGCGGAGGGGGAGGAGGCGGGGCGGCGTCGGGGGAGGAGATCCTCACCGTGCCGGAGCGGAACTTCCTCGAGATGCTGCTGAAATCGGACGATCCGGGCGTCGAGGAGGCGTGCATGGCCGCGCACGAGAGGCTGATGGACGGGAATCTCTTCTCGTCGTGGGGCGCTTGTGGCGGTGGATGCGACGACGGGGGGGAAGAGGCACCGCGCCTCACGACCACCGACAATATCAGGGAGGACAGCGTCGACTGGGCGAGGGGGGGCAACGAGTGGTCTCGGAAATGGAGTCCCGACGATTCCGTCGGTAGAGGCCGGGGCGACGACGCGAGGGAGGAGGGCGTGGACAGTGCGGCGAAGGGCGCATCCGCCCGGGGGGGAGACGGCGGCCTCGAATTGCCATCCGCGTATCCTTTGACCCGAACTGACCGATCGTCCGAGGCGCGTCTTAGCCGCCTCCTGATGCGCAAGGGCCAGTCCTCGTCCGGGGAGGACAACAACCGCCTCTTCCGTGCCCACGAGGCGGGCCTGATCGTCACGCCCGCGGGTAGCGCCCGAAGGAGTCTGATGAAGATGGGGATGAAAATGGGATTGATGATGGAGAAGGGCCTGTACATTCCCAACCTGCCCCTGCCGACTAACGACGTCGACGATGGAGAGCGGGGGGCAGAGGACGACAATCCGAGCGCCGCGGTCATTTCCGGCATCATGAGGAATACCGCGAATAGCGCCGCATTCGAAAAAACGTCGTTCGAAAAGGCATTGGCCAAGATGGACGAACGCACCATCCGACGCATCGAGAAGGAGGGTCAGAAGGCGTTGGCCAAGGTGGACGAACGCGAGATCCGTCGCATTGAGAAGGAGGAGCGCGCCAAGGAAAAGCAGCTCGCGACGCCGCGGACTCCGTTGGGAGGATGCGCCTCACCCTTCAGCATTAATGTGCTGCGGTCCATGTTCGCGAGCAAGCAGATGACCTTCCGCCAGTCAAGTTCGTCGTACTCGCGCTTCGATTCGTTCCTTGCAACCACGGAAGCAACTGAACCCGGTATATTCAATAATGACTCCAGCTCCGTGCCGGAGAATGGCGAGAAGGATGTCATTTTTCGTCCGATTCCGAGACCCAGCACGTCGGAGGAACGCTTCAAGAATCTATTGATTAACGCCGGCTTTAAGGATGAGGCAGACTATGGCTGCAACGACGAGCTCGTGGATGCCAATACGGAAGACGATGACGAAATCTTAACGAGTCCATCGAGCCATTCCGTGGCAATTTTGACGAAGGGCGGCCCTTCCTACCGAGATGTGAATATGTTCCGTGAGTCACCCCCTGATAAATCGAAGCTGGATAAGTTTAGCATTGAGAAAGTGATTATGAAAGACGAATTTCCATCTCCTAATGATGTCAAGGAGAGTCCTAGTGACGAAGCCAAGGTATCACCTGTCAAGGAGAGTCCTAGTGACGTCAAGGGCAGTCCTAGCGACGAAGCCAAGGTATCTCCCGCAACTTCGGATATCGGTGAACTCCCCAGCGGACTCTCTAATTCACTCACAGGGGGACTCTCTCATTCACTCCCAACACTCCCACCATTGGGAAAGCGATCTAGTTCGTCCCAACCATTACTTTCATCGACAGCCTCTCGAGAACGGAGTAACACAACTGGCATCATCAAGCGGACCTCGTCGACTAGCATGTCTCCTTCAAGGAAGGGCAGGTACAGTCGCAGCGTTTCTTGGGGTCATATGGTCTTCTCGAAGGAGGAAGGGAAAGCTGCGATGGCCCGCCAAGACTCCTCAGCCTCTATAACGAGTGAGAGTGGCCTTTCTATTCTTTCGTTCCCCCACTTGATGAGGGCGAAGCCCCTCCGATCCGATTCTATTGGATCCATCACTTCCACTGCGATGTCTCTCCGGTTGGGCGTCCCTCTACGATCCGAATCAACTTTTTCCAATACGTCCATGCCGTCACCCGTGTTGGCCCGTGCTCAGCCTGTCTTCTCGCCGATGTCATCCTTCATGAGTATTACGCCACCGTCGTTGACCCTTGCTCATGCCATTCGATCTGAGTCGCAAACAACAAACAAAGATGACGAAGGGTCCTTGAATTCGGTGGATTTCGTCTCTATCAATCCAAACCTGCCAAAGGGAGCTGCATGGGAGAACCCGTTGATATCTGCCAGGAACCACTGTTCATCTAATGACTCTGATAGTGGCCGTGAAGTTTTCATCCGACAGGCATCGAGGAATTGTTACGAGGGTATGGGTATGGAGGTCGAGGAAGTACCTCAATTCAATTCGATCGACAATGCACGCAAGTATAAGAGTATGGTCTCTAACGGCTACAGCACTGGCTCCTTAAGAAGCACTCGCTCCCTAAGTAGACAGAGGAGTTCATCCATCCCAAGTCTTCCCATCAAGGCCCTCGACGATAGTTTCATCATCAAAAATATTGATTTTGAAAGGCATTCATCGGAAATCTTGCGTAGTCTGTCAAATGAGGACTTGCATTCATCTCATCATCTTGAAACTATCAATGGAGGTGAGATGGCTTATTCTGCTAACTTCTCTGCTTTGTAAATTTTGACAAACATGCACACTTCCCAATCATCTTTTTTATAGGATCCTCAAAAGGCACCAAGTCACATGATTGGAACTCTACAGCGCGTGTGAATGGTGACCTATTGATCAATGATGCCTCGTGGGATTTGGAAAGCAGCAGCTCCTTCGGGGCTGCGAATGCGTGGGGTGTTTTGGAAGATGAATACGCCGAAGGCATCCACTTCCAAATCTTGGGCACTTCTGCCAATGATACAAGCTGTCATCCACACGTCTTATCCCCACCCCTTATGGAGAGTCTGCAGAACTTTTTTCCGCCCACCGTGTCAGAAAATAACTTTTGGCTCAAATATTCCTTGGTTCGAGATGGTGCCTCTCTCCCATCCCTGCTTCGGCACATTCGCGGAACTAAACACACGCTCATTGCCATCGAGACTGTCGAAGGGGAGGTCTTTGGCAGCTTCACCTCGTCACCCTGGCGTAGGAATTGGAATTACTATGGCAATGGGGAGTCATTCCTCTGGAGAATGCGCCGGTCTCGATCGGAGAAAGATGCGCAGTACTCTGTCCTAGACCAGGCGAAGCTCGAGAGTGAGCTGGATGTCTTCCAGTGGACTGGGTTGAATGATCTTGTTCAATACTGCTCCCATGATATGATGGCAATTGGTGGCGGCTCGATTTTGGAGGACGACAGGGGTGATGGACCGGGTGAGCAGCGCGATTTGCCCCCACAGAACCCTGTATTTACGAAAGCTGACAAGGGAGGATTCGGACTTGCAATTGATTCCGAGCTCCTGAGAGGAACATCGTCTCCGTGTGCAACTTTCCAAAGCCCACCTCTTTCTAAATCTCACCCGAATGGTAGTCCATTTGAAATCCTGAACATTGAAGTATGGACGTTGACTCCCTGCGCTAATGTTCGCGAGGCAGAGAATCTTGAGATGACGACATTGTTCCTCGAAGGGTATAACAGAGAACTACATTGATAAATGTGACTAAGAATTTGACAACACCAAAACATACAGTTGTTTGATCATACAGTTGTTTGATCACTTCATATGTACTAAGCTACGTAGGTGCAGAGACAGTAGGGGTGCCTGCCAAAAATCTCACCATCCAATATGTCAATGTAGAGATCATCGTGCACACCAAATCATGTTTTGACGCCTCTATTAACATCCAAGTCATCTTCATCCTCATCCAAATAAGCATCAGAAAATCTTCCGGATCTAGAAGGATCACCTTCATCATCATCACTGTCAGGACCGTCGACATTTGTATCGAATTGCAAATCATTCCCGATCGTCGAAAGTTCCATGACATACGCATACTCCTTAGCTCCAGCCTCAGGCGCCCACAAACAGGAGAGACCGATAAGAATGAAGAGATAATTGAGGTCCCACACGGCAGTCAGCACCCAACCGTTCACTTCCTCGTTGACTATCCTCTGGTCGTTGTATGAGTCAACAATGCCGAAGACAGTCCAAACAACGGCAAACAGAACAGAGAGAAGGAGAATCATGCGCAGCCGAAGATACCTTTTCAGCTTGCGACTCTGGTTCATTTCCTCTAAGTACTTCATAGTTCCACTCAACGCACCAAAGATCCACAAATAAAAGCACACATCGATAAAAGCTGTGATCAGCGTCAATAGCATCACAACGTCAAGTAACTCCGTCTCGGCGGTCGTGCTCAACACTTCACTTTCAGTAATAGAGAGCACCGTCATAACGTCTCGCGCTGCTGAGGTGCCTGCATAGGCGACGCCAAGCCCGACAACTTTCTTCATCTTGCCGCCGAGGGAGTCACACGTGACGCCCAATCCCAGACAAAGCATCACAACCAAAACACGCGAAATAGCGCTCTTGAGCACGCCAACGATTACACCTGTGTACATGGAGAACCAGAACCGGTCGCCATCGACATTCCACACCCAAAGATCGCCCGCCTTGAAGAATACTTCTAACAGTCCCATGCCAATCGTAGCTAATACCCATTTTTGGATGAGAATTATGGCATCGCCGTGGATGCTCATCTTGATACCATAATAGGCGAATAGAATTGCATAGACAATTATCAAGGCCGCGTAGAAGTACATTTCACCGAATAGATTCCCCGGCAAGTATCCGTGCGAGGACTTCCACACATACTGGCCCGAAACGGTAAGATTCCTCCCGATCCTGTCGTTGCAATTAGACACGACGAGGACGTACTTCCCAGTCCCGACGTCGTCGCCTTGCTTCAAATCGAACATGCCGGTCATCACGCTCCTCTGCCATTTTCCCGACGGGGGAACGGGAAGGACGGCGTGCTCTCCCTTGAATTTACTCGGATCGATGATGAGACGACCGAACTGCTTGGGCCCGCCGTCGCACATGGCGAGGGCGACGGCATCGCCCGAGCAGCACCAACGCAAATTCCCCACGCCGTCATCGGCTCCCACCCCGAGCTCCGTCCAATCGCAACCTAGGCGTGTGTTCGCGCAAAATGGCGGCTGCGGGGAGTGGGAGTAAGATCATTCGTTCGCACATGCCAGCACATATTATTATTATTTGGACAAAACATACCTCATGAAAAAGCACGATATCAACGAACTGCGGAGGATGATAGGATAGAGGAGATTGGATTCAGCCAAAATAATATCTCTTTCGTCGGGAGAGACTGAACGCGAATGATGAAAATACGACGCGAAATACGCTCACGGTTGTCCCGGAAGAGATTGCCCCGGCCTCGTCATCCAGAAGTCTTCCCCCGTCGTCCCCCCCCCCATCCTCTCCTCCTCCATCGTCGTCGTCCATGCCACCCGTCGCATCGTCGTTGTAATATTCCGACTCCTCGACGATTGTCTCGTCCTTCTTCGGCCAGTCACGGCCGGACCCGTCGTCCTTCGACGCGAAGACGAGGTCTGAGATGTCCACGTAACCTGGCGCGACGACGTATCCCTCGCTGTAGTGGATGTAGTTCGACGCCGCGTCGATGTCGCTGTCGAAGCGTCGGAATTCCGCGCGGGATGGGGACGGGATCGACGCGACGAGGAGGGCGGCGAGGGAGGGGAGGAGCAAGGTCTTCATGTCGTCGTTGTTGTACTAGGGGTATTGAATAAGTAATGAAGAGTTGTTGGTGTTGGTGTTGGTGTTGTTGGGGAACTGTTCGATGCAGCACTTTCTCTCTGTGCTCTCTTGGAGAATCTCATGAGATCTTTCTCTTGCTCGGATCGGGCACTGTCACAATCTACCGTCCGTCCTTCGTCTCCACCGAGTAGGAGGTATGGTATCGTATGCATGCATCGTGACTCGTGACGATGATAGAAACGTCCTACATCCTACTCGGCGAGGGCGATTTCACCTACTCGCTGGACGCGTGCCGCTACCTCGTCGCCGACTCCTCCTCCCCCAACGATGACGCATCATCGTCCGCCATCCGCGTCCGTCGTCATTCGATCACGTGCACCGGCATCGACTCCCTCGACGAGCTCCGCGCCAAGTACCGCGACGTCGACTTCGTCCTCGGGGGGATACGTTCCTGCTCCTCCCTTTCCAGTCGCGTCACCACGAGGATATCGCACGGGGTGAACGCCGTCCTGGCGGAGGAGGAATGCGACGACGAGCACGTCGACGTCGTCGTAGACGCCGACGACGGGCGCCGCGCCACGACGCATGATCTGCAATTGAGCACCCCGTTGTCTTCGTCGTCCTCGTACTCCTCGTACGATCACGTGATATTCAACCATCCCCACGTCGGCACCGAGGACGCCCTCCTCCACTCTCGGTTCCTCGCCCACCTCTTCCACGCGTCGACGACGCGATGGATGAGGCCGGATGGGGGACTGCTCCACCTCACCCTCGTCGCGGGACAGTGCGAGAGATGGAGGTGCCTCGAATGGGCCGACAGGCACGGGCTGGTATTGCTTCGCCGGGGGAAATTCGTCCCGCCCCGCGCCCACCCCAACGGCGGCAGGACGGACTACAGCCCGAGGAGGCACCAGAGCGGACGGAGCTTCGCCAATCGGCGTCGCATCGGCCGCGGCGGCCGCGGCGGCGGGGACGACGACGACAGCGAAACGCTCGTCTTTGGGAGGGCGGCGCGCGATCGTCGCACGAACGACGCGGACGCCGATGGATGCGTCGGTCTGCTCCTTCCCTGGGAGCGGGACAAGTCGTCCTGCTACGACGTTCCGCGCGAAACTGCACCAGCGCATCTCCGCGAGGCGGCGAGAGCGACGGATCATTCGGCGATTCCGCCTATCGTGGAGACGAACGAAAGCGATGATGCCGATCCATTCCCTTGCAAGTATTGTCCGAGATCCTTCCGAGAACGCCGGTCGTTGAGGAATCACATGTCGTCTCTCCATCCCGATTGCGACGAGGTGCGTTCGTGGGATGAGGAGAAGCGATGTGCCAAGAAGAAGAAAAAGAAGAAGATAAAGGAGGAGGAGGAGGAGGAGGTGGGGGAGAACGATAGAAAAAGGAAGTTGTCGACGAACGGCGGCATGGATGGCAAGTTCAACGAAGCGACGCAACAATCCGATGGCAAAGCCACGCCGGATCGGGGCGACGACGACGGATTGCCGGATCATCCGTGGACGTGCGCGATATGCGAACAGCAAATGACTCAGCAAGGTGGAAGTCAGCAGGTGACGAGGAGGATATTTCGGAACGAGGGAGCGCTGTTGGCTCATCAGCGCGCCAAGCACTTCGGCGTGCATCTGGACATCAAGCCCGATTGGCATCGTCGGAACGACGGTGATGATGTTGGATCGGCCAGTACGAACGACGTCAACGACCGAGAAGACGCCGACCCACCTGACGGTTCGCCAACCTCCGTCGGGGGGGGGATGGAAACGACGTGTTGTCCGATATGCGATCGTCGATTCTCCAAGGGAATAGACGAATCGCGCCACGCGATGGAATTCCTGCCGCCTTCGTCGGCGATGGCGATGGCACGAGGGATTACTAACGAGGACATGCAATGCGTGACGACCCCGTCTCCTTTCTATAAATGCGCCCATTGCTCTAAGGTGTTTAGAGACGGTCGAGCTCTACGCCAGCACGAGAATTTTTGTTCCTTCCGAAGACAATAAGCGCTCCTACTAAACATAATTTACTTTAAATCCTTCGGTCCAAACACCGTCAGATGAGCTGATCAAATTACTGTGGCTGGCTATACTGAGAATAGATACCAGTTAAACGTCAGGTTGAATAATTGGTATGCAAATAGACAATCTATATATGTTAAACGTTTGTGTGCCACCTGGTCTGCTTTACCTCTGGGTTATAGGGGGTCGTGGGGCCAGGCAGGACAGTGTAAAACAAGAGCCGGGAATCAAACTCGGAGCCCACAATTCACACTTGCGGATTAGGTCCACCTAGTAGCTCTAATAGATCTCCTCCTCAAGATCAATCACTTGGAAGATACGATGAACAATTCCACTAGGTTTTACTGTTGATGTGCAGGGGCTGTTTGTGGAGTGAAAAAAATGAAGTCGATCAGTGCTTCATGCGAGAATGCTAACATAAGAGAGTTGTGCTCGAAGCATTCACTTACCAATCACATCATCAATTTTGAGAATCATCTTGACTACCTGTGTAGCAAGCTGAATCTGCTCTTGCTTTCCAATCAATGTCTCAAATACACCCACATCCTTCATATTGCAGGAGTGGTATCCATCCTCGGTTGGGTCTTGCATAATGCCAAGTCCGATGAAGGGACAACCTTCCTTCAACTGCCGCGACTTGGCAGCGGCAACTTCTTCAATCGGGGAAAGGCCAGAATTCTCAGCAAGTGCAAGGGGGATATCATCCAAGGCATCAGCAAAAGCTCGGATAGCGTACTGGTCAACACCCGCAACCGTGTCCGCATGCTTGCTGACGGCCACGGAGCATGCAATTTCGGCCGAACCCCCACCGTAAACGACACGATTGTCCTTGATGAGATTGCGGACAACACACATGGCATCATGGAGAGAACGTTTCGCCTCGTCAACAATCATTTTGTTCCCTCCACGCACGAGAACGGTCACAGCGTTGGAGTTGGCGCAGTCTTCGATCACAAGCATGCGATCTTTGGTGTTCCCAAACGACACCTCACG
Organism: Stephanodiscus triporus; assembly: GCA_036939755.1. Taxonomy (NCBI): domain Eukaryota; phylum Bacillariophyta; class Thalassiosirophyceae; order Thalassiosirales; family Thalassiosiraceae; genus Stephanodiscus; species Stephanodiscus triporus. The sequence goes on from JALLAZ010000363.1 coordinate 9,389, forward strand.
CACGAGACCGGCCTTGCCTAGCTTGTCAGCGCTTAGCTCCGAGAATCGAGGGACGATACGCCCACCCGTCGCGATGGCAATGTGTTCAATTTCCACTCCTCCTACCCATCGGACGGCGGGCAGATCATTTTGGAGGAGAAGGTGATTGGCCTCGTCATCAAAGCCCCACTGACAGATGACCAAGTTGGCACCGCAATCCTTCACCTGCTGGACCATTTCTTTGAAGTAGTCTTGCTCTTGCTTATACAGTTTGTCATATGCCTCTTTGGTATTGATGTCCAACTTGTGCTTCGTCTTGGGCTTGGGAGGTTCAAATGGACAAGTCAAAATGCACATCTTGGCATCCTTAATAGTTTTGCTCATTTGGGGGTGAGAAATATCCTTGTCGATCACGATTCCATTGACGAGCTCTGTGTCTTCCAAGGACCCTCCCGGCTTCCCTTCCATACGAATCATGTCAAAGTTCACGTCCTTACGATCCAGGTCAGCCACGCCCAGCACAGCGTTCACTGCAATCTCAGCCATTTTGCGTTTGTCGACATTGATGATTTTTGAGCTCAAACTTGTCATTGCAGTAGTCACCAATGGCTCGACATCGTCCTTGGAGAATATCACCTTGTCAGCGATGGAATTCAACTGCTCGATCGCCACATCCGCGGCCTTCTCATATCCCTCAGCTATACGAACAGGATGAATGCCCCTGGCAAGGAGTTTCTCCGCCTGTTCCAACAAAGACCCGGCGAGGACCACCACTCCCGTCGTCCCATCACCGATTTCATCATCTTGAGAAGACGACAGTTCTACCATGAGCTTGGCGACCTCGTGATCAACGTGCATGCGTTCAAGGATGGTCGCTCCATCGTTGGTGATGGTAACATCACCGTCGGGGGAGATGAGGATTTTATCCATTCCTTTTGGGCCTAGTGAGGAACGAAGGATTTTGGATATGGAGGTTGCAGCCAAGATGTTTGACTGGATTATTTTTAGAAAGTGTAAGGTGAGTTAGATTACGATACATGCGGCGTCTAAGTGTTCGTCGCGAAACGTCTGATATTGTGCTTACCCTCACAGCCTCTAATCCCTTCACCCGCGCTTTGGCCTGTTGTTCTTTCAAAATAATGAAAGGCCGGCCGTATTCATCTGGAAAATCAACGACAAAAGATATTCGAATGAGTGAGTTGGTGCCCGTGGGATGAGTACGAGCTCGATAGTTGTTATCGCCGACAGAGAACCATCGAACCGAGTACCATACGAAGCGCAGCGATGACGCAGAAACATCATCGCCAGGAAAAGCCCGTCAACTCACCATATACCATAGACATTACTGAGGCGATGTTATTTATTCTGGAGTCAAATGCGATGTTATTTATTCTGGAGTCAAATATTCGAAATAATGGAATCAAAACTCTCTCTCTTGTCCCGCACTCTCGCCTCTTCTTCGTCGGTCGACGAATGTAATGGGTTGCTGGGGCGCCGGCGCATTGTGACAAACGTATTAAGTAAATTAAGTGAAATTATTTCTTACTGAAATATTGTTATTTGTTTAACTAATCATGAAATGAGTATAAATTATGTATCTTATATAACGTAGCCCTAATATGTACGGCTCCTGCCCTTCGACCGCAGTCTCTCTCCTTACGATACTCACCTCACCTCTAGAGGTACCATACCGAAGATACAATACCTTCTCCTCCCTCTTTGGCGGAGACTGGATCGAGCATTCGGCAATATAATATTTTCTATCAACATCGCGATGACTCACACTGTCGATGCCGCGCTGGCGCCAATCCTGTGGTAATCTTTCTCTGGTGGATATCAAGAAGCGCCCGTGCTCCTCCACGAGAGCGCTGCTGTCTACTACTTGTGACAACTAAACTAAATCATAAATCCTCTCAGCTACGGATGTTGAGTGCCACTGAGGCGCTCTCGCTCATACTCGTCGGGGCATTCTGGGGGTGCACGAATCCTCTTATGCGCAAGGGATTCGTAGAAGCGAAGTCCGCTGCGGAAAAGTGCGCACATAATAACACCGTCGACGGCAACGATGATGGAGGCGGGGTGAAATCATTCATCATCGCGAAGCTAACTCTTCTCGCCAATGTCAAGATCTGGCTTCCTTATCTGACAAATCAGCTTGGGTCACTTCTTTATTACAAAACATTGGCGTCTTCCAATCTTACTCTGTCGGTTCCAATATGTAATGCGACTGCCATGGTATTTTCGAGCATTACAAGTGCTATCATGGGAGAGAGAGTGAACCAACCAGGGCAAGCAGCTTTGGGCGTGATTTTGGTGCTTGCGGGAGTATCGATTTGCATGTATTCCAGTGAAGAACAAGCGATGGGGGGTGATATTGACCATGGAATTGATATGCAACACGGAGAGCTGTAACTGAACTCATCAAAAGTACAATAGTAAAAAACCTTATTTTACTCGTAAGCAGTTAGTCTGTTCCGAAAACAGTAATAATCGGTTGAGGGAGTTCCTTGGCCAATTGATTCGTTAATGTTAATTGCCTTGGGACTTTCTCACAACAGAAATAAATTTCTTTTGAATATGGGGGATCAGGCGATCAGCACAAGAATAGTGACGAACACAGAGATGGCAGCAGTGGCGGAGGATGCACCGGAGCTGGGGGTGACGCCACCATCAGGGCACGCATATAACGTGTATGTTGTGGTGAATGGCACTTGATAGTCTTGGCGGTGGCATCGTCGCACTTGGTGGGAGTCACACCACCAGTGGACATGGTGCGAGTGAGGTAAGCCTGCAGGTCAGCCAGGCCTGCAGGGGGGGAGGGTTGTCGAGCCAATCGACGGCCCAGCGGGCATTCGATAGGGTGCCAGTAATGTTTTGCAAGGTGGGGGTGGGTTCAAGGATTTGGCCCATACCATTGCCTGTGGGCCGACGACACCCCAAGTAAGCGCATAGTCGTCACCCCCACACCATGGGCAATGATGCCTTACCAACGGTGGCGCGAGCTGTGGCGCATCCCCCCCAACGATGTATTTGTCGGTTTTGATTTCTAGGTGAGAAAAATTTACACGAGACCATAAATACGACATTTATTATGAATGACCGCTGCTAAAGCCCATCCTCACCCCCCGCAACTCCCCCCCCATCCCCCGATGTGTCCATGGATGCATTGTCACCGGCTGTCGCCATCGAAGTTACAATCACCTCGGGTTGCGCGTCGCCAGATCCCACCGCTGACTCAACAAAAAGCTGGTTCTTCTGGGCAACCAATTGGTCACACTGCTCGTTGCTCATTGTCATTGCCGCTAACACCAACTCCTTCTTCTTCAAATCTTTCAGGTGACCGAGGGCCATGTGGGCCATCTCGACGATGTCAGACTGTGCCTCCAACAACTTGGCCTTGTCGACTTCGGTCCATTGCTCGTACGACGGTGGCGCCCTCCTACTGCTGACGATGTCAACCCAGGCAGCAACCTTCTCTTCCTTCTTCGTCTTGGTGACATAGGCATGTTGGTACCAAGTGAAGAGGGTGGTCAAGTCAGCTCTGGTAAGATTCGTGACATCCCCCCCCTTCACCGCTTGAATGATCATCACGTTCGTTGCAACCTTCTCTCTTCTCTTGATGCATACGCATGGTCTTCTCCTTCACAAGCTTTCCACGTTCAGCCTTGCGCTGCATGAGGACAATGCTCTTGAAGATATCATTGGCAGTGAGATGGACACCACCGGTCGCGGCGAAGATATTGCTGTGAGTCTTCGCCCGACTCAACAATTCAATCCGTTCCTGGGAGTGGGGTACGGTGAGGATGGTGGTGCACTTGACAGGTTTGAGCGTGATTTTCATCATGATAGATGTTTTAATAAATTCAAAAAAATCTTCCTCATCATCCATCCCCCCCTTGCTGATATTTAGACTAAATGAGATGGGTAACTCCTGCTCAGTTCACCATTCAAAAATTCCCTTGACGGCAGTGAAGTAGCGTAACATCTTGATACAAATTGCTTCGCCTTTGGCCGATGATGCCGACGTCTGGAATTGGAAGTGGGGGGGGATTGCCTCGCCCGCCGCTGAACTCCCACTTATCATCGTCATCGTAAGCGCTGACTTCGACGTTGCTTTCCCGAGCTGTGGGAAGCGTACGTCGTAATAAGTCACAGTTGGACGTCCCCCTCGATTGCCGTTGCTCCCGTCGAGTGACAAACATGTCTCGTCCATGTTTAGAATCCTTCCTTTCATCTCGTCAGGAAAATGAAGTGATCCATCTGTGTTGATTGTTGCAAACCCATATTCGACAACGAACGTCTCCCAGCTGTCGAACCACAGATCCAAATTTTGAAATGTGGTCCAGCGGATGCGGCGATCTTCAGCACAATTCATCTTCTCGGCATTTATGTCAGTCGCCATATCGCGGACAACTCGATTCAACAGCCCCGTTGCTGCGACTGTCCCAATGTTGAAGGTTTTAGCGAACATTGGGATCATCTTTGCCCGGGAGTTGTCGCCCGCACATGCATTCATCTGGTTGATTGGCACAAGGCTCTTGTAGGCCTGGCATAGAAACTTGTATGCCCTGGCCGAAATACGCCCAGCGGGACCCATCTTCATCGGGGAAGCGTTGACGAGTGCTTCCTTCGACGCGTAACGCGAAATCGTTGAGATGCTTGGGCAAGTTTCATACTTCGCCATGATGGTTTTGTACACCTGCCTGATGGACATGCCATCTGGCTTCTGCTTCTCGGCATTGAATAGACGCACAGCAGCCTTGTGCGCGTCGGATTTGTGCCTCTTTGCTGCTAGATCATCAACACGCCTTTGCTGGACGGCGGATGCAGTTGGCCGAATCTGCTTCCTCTTTGGCTTGGGGTGCGTCGGTCCTGTTGTCTCTGTCGTCGTCGATGCAGTCGGGGCGTCACTATCACCACCAGTCAACGGCGATATGACCGAATCGTTCGTTGTCATCATCCGGACCTCGACGGTTGGGGCATGGTGACGTCTTTGCTTCACCCTGAGAGCCTCGAGACGACGATGTATCATCCTGCGCACGCTATCGTTGGATACTTCCTTCTTAGGAAATCCAGCCAGAATCATGGCCTGACGAAGCTTGAGACCGGTGGTGGTGCCAAGAATCCGCACGGCCTCATCAACCTTCTTGAGATGCGCGGCACTCTTCTTTGGCATGTTGGGCAATGGGTTGTATAGTGTTGAAACAGATTAGATGAAGCAATGACTTCGAAAAGTTGAGCGGACATGTGATGCTACATGAAACGTCAGGTCACGAAGCATGCGCTAGAGGTGAAAATGGGTGCAGTTGAACCCCAAGATGACGTCGGATGACGACAGTCCCAAGTAGTGATGTGACCGTCAGATCAAGCTCTACACGAATATGCACTCCATAGGGCCATCGGAGTTAGTTCTAATAGTATTTATCTACTTTTACTACAATGGACGTATGTAGCGAAACAGTTTGTCCTTTTTGGCTGTTTCAGGACTCACATTAAACTCGTATATGCACATGATTTAATTTCTTGATTCTCGTTTAATTTCTTGATTCTCGACGTCATTCGTGCTATTCACATCCCCACCTCCTTCGACCCCGGGAATGACCTCGCCATTGTCCTCCCTCTCAATAATCTCACATCGTTCCTCGTGCAATACCATCCATATGTTATTGGTAGTCTCGGCCACCTCCATGGCCCCATCTCCCAGATGCTTCTGTCGTATGTACAGCGACTCCTCATAAGCACTCAATGCCAAATACCGTTCGCTGAGCATCATCCAACAAATGCCAATCTCGTTCAACGTAGTGGCGCAGTCTATGTGATCTACGCCTAAGTCATCGCGCTGACGTATCAATGCCAGGTTATACAATGCCACCGCTTGGAGATATTCACCTTTACCGGCCTTTTTCTTGCCTCGGCGGATGTAGTAGTCATAGGGTGCCGAAGCTTTTGTACCACCACTTACGTTGATTCTCTTCTTGGATTTCGCAATCGGTGACGCTTTTTTGGTGATGCCAGTACCATCAGCGTCCAGCATTTCTTCTAAAATCGCCTCTCCTGATAGGTTCCCCTCTGAGGCATTTTTGGACGTTAATTTGTTCCAAATACTACCAAGGCCCCACCCATTAGTTTCCCCGGGGTTGCTTTTCCTTTTATCATCATCGTCATCATCACTGTCGACATCGTTAAAGTAATCATAATTCACCGTCGATGATGATATTGGCTTAAATGACGTATTTTGAATTATGCCAGAACAGCTCATCGCTTCTGTTCCTTTCCTCCTTCCCAGCGGCTTGGCGAAGTTGAGGCTTGGAGGCTCCCATTCGTCATTAGGCTGACTATTTGGTTCTGAAGGGACGATGTCGTCAATCGTTCGAGCTTTTTCGCCATCATTTCCTTCTTGGTGCTCGTCCTTGTCGTCATTTTTCACATTATCTTTCAGAATGCCTGAGCGAAGCCGTTTCACATTGGAAAGCGAAACCTCGGCGTGACGAACTTGACTTTCATCCATGCTTTCCAAGAGGCGACGAGTCGATTCTGAGATGGAAAGTCGCTTGCTATTCTTGAAGGCGTCGCGCAAGTAGGGGGGGGAGGAGACCGCTTCGTCGTAATGGCCATCCAACGGCAACGAGGAGGAGCGAGTGACGGATGGTTTCGCGACCACCCTGTACTCGGTGAGTGATCTTCGGCCGAGGGCAGTCGCAATTGTATTGGCGTCGACGATTTCGCCGGCAGCTACGTCGGTCAAGGAAGCGGACGATGGCGTACAGGATTGTTCCTTTATTAGAAGATTGGAGTCGACGCCGAGAGCGTCAGAGCGATGCGCAGCTCGTCGGCATCGGTGCTCGCCCCGGGAGCCAAGAAGGGTCTTGTCGTCGCTCGCGGTAGCGACGTAGGCCGCCGTTGGAGACCACGCGACGTCGTTTATCCCGTGGCTGTGACCGGTGAGGCTGAGTCTTGGATCCAGGCGGACGGAGGAGGAGGAGGACGTCATCGTCCCCCCCCCACCGCCGTCGTCGTCCGCCGCGGTCGAGGCCTTCGCCGCCGCCGATTTGCCGGGAAGTCCCAGTGAGTTTCCGCTGTTGTTGCCATTGTTGCTGATCTTCTCCATGTTTTCATGATGTGAATGTTATATTCTTGAGGAATGGGGTCGA
>JALLAZ010000364.1:0-16518 GCA_036939755.1 Stephanodiscus triporus
TGGGTTCCCGGGAAGGGGGGAAAGGACAAAAACTGTGGGGCCCGAGACAGAAGCCGCCGCAGGGACGAGGGGAGGAGACGCCGCCGCTGGGGCGGGGGGAGGAAAGGGAGCAGCCTCTTCAATAGGATCCATGGGAGAGGAGGGAAGATAGATGGTTGTTTTTTTGTCTTGTTTTTTGTTTTTTATAGGAGGCGCCCAGCGACAATCGTCACAATTTAACGGTGAAGGTGAGGATTGTCGTCGAGAGGAGGGAGATCGTCGACCGGGAGGAGAGAGAAGAAGAAGTGACCCTCAAAGTCGTTGTCGTCGTAGTCCCCGCGAATAATTTTGTCGAGCTCGAGACAGTCGTAGAGCGTCCGGACGAGGAAAACGGCCGGGCGATGTCGGAAGGAGAACCGAATGCGGCGAGTTGGACCGAAGTCCTCGATTAACGCGCTGAGTTGAAGGCATTGGATCTCCAGGCGACGGAGATGACGGCTCCAGCCGTAGCGGCGAGGAGCTCGACGAGGAGGTGTTGGGGGAGAATTTGAACGACGACGCCGGGGCATGAAATGTCGGCGACGGAGAGGGGCAGATTGTAGGGAAGGGCTCGAAGAAGAGGGTGCGTAAGAGAGCTCGCGTGAGAGGAAGGAACCAGGGACAAAAATGACGGCCGAAGTTAGGGCGACGGATTCTCCATGGTTCATCGGTGAGGGCTCATAACCTAGTGGTGAGGAAGTGAGCGTTAGCTTACTCTACTCTAGGACCAAGGACAGACTGAACAAACGTGCAAGCGTGGCAGGGCGAGGAATTTTCAGATGGTCACGCCAGGAGATTTTCTTCTTCCCGCCAGATTTAGGCTTGGGAGAAGATGATGTGACCCAACAGGGGTGGGCCGCCGAAATTGGCGAATACCTTTGGCGATAGTCATGTTGCGCCGCTCGCGGGATGAGAATCCGTGCTACCAAAGCGGCGCCGCGGGCTCGGATGATTCTTCCGGCGGGAGCGACAGCCACCGCGGGCCGCACCCTCCCCCGGAAGGACGATGACGCGGGGGGGAGGAGGAGGAGCATGCACGGTCACACCCTCGCAATCCTGACCATGCCCCGGTCCGCCTCCGCCCGCATAGCGAACGGGGCCATACTCGAGACGGCAGTGTCGGTGACGTCGGACAAACTCAGCGTGGCGATCCGCGCGACGGCGGGGAACGTCGACGACGACGACGGCGGTGGCGGCGATTCCGTCCCCGGTGACAAAGAAGGCGTCGCGGGCCTGGCCCGGCTTCGGCGGTACGTCGGGGAGGTGTACAGCATGGCGTGGGACGCGGCCCTCGGTCTCGACGAGCGCGAACGGTTGGGGGAGGAGGAGGGTGAGGAGGAGGAGGAGGGAAACGGCGACGACGATTCGGACGGCTTCCGGCACGACGACGACGATGACGACGACAAAAACCGCGAGATCGCGTCGGGGAGGGGATGGAAATTGCTCGACCTGATAGTGTACCCCCAGAACATGCCCAACATCCCCCCGGAGGGATGGATCGTCATGCGTCCCGACCTGTCGTGCGTGTGCAGCCACGATTCCATCGTCAATCCGAGGAGGAGGGATGTAGGACGACGGGGGAGCGCATTGCGAGAGTACGTCGACGCCGCGAACGCCGAACGGTCGTCGAGGGGATTGGGGACGTTGGAGGCACTGCACGTCGACATCGACGCGACCGACGATCCCGACGTCGTCTTCCTCGAGGACGAAGACGCCATCGGGGGGGTCGGCACGAAGGAGTCGTACCCCTCGTCGTCGTCCGGGGGGAGGCGGAAAGATGACCACGATGCCAACGATGACGGCCCAATCGAGCCTCCGGGCGGCGCCTCAATCCGCCCCCCCTCGTCGCTCTACCCCTCGGTCTGCGTGGGCGGGACCTTCGACGGGATGCACTACGGCCACCGCAAGCTCCTCACGTTCGCGATTTCCTGCGTCAGTCCGTCAACGGGACGTCTCCTCGTCGGCGTGAAGCGGGACGAGATGCTCACGAGGAAGGCGTACGCAGGACGCATACGGCCGTTGAACGAGCGCGTCGCAGGGGTGTTGGATTTCGTCGGCGCGCTCGCGCCCGAGATGATGGATCGGGTGCGCTGCGTCCCGCTGAGCGACGAGCACGGCCCGCCCGTCGACGACTCACGTGCGCATCCTGGCTCAGCGAACGACTTCGATGCTATGGTTCTTAGTCAGGAGACGTTGCCCCTTGGACGGAAGTTTAACGTGTACAGGGAAAAGGTGCTGGGACTTGGGCCGTTGAAGTTGCTTGTCACGCAGAGGACAGAACCGCACGGGATGAGCAGCACGGCCCTGCGGCGGATGATGACGGAGCATAGACTGTGAATTCTCCCGGCTTGCTAAAAGTATATTTTAGATATGTTGTAAATCCTGGCGGCAGTTTTGTAATCTTCATCGGACAAGTCCGTCATCGTGACAGAAGAAAGAAAGGAGGATGATTAACAACCAATGGCATGCCTGCTACTTCTTTGGGGGATACACAAGCCGATTTCTCTTCCCTCTCCAGCAATGGCACCCGCTGTCATGGCGTTGCGTCTTGCAAAGCGACAGGTCTTGTAAATCCAGGCACAAATTTCCTCTTCACCGAAAAGGTTTGGGGCGGTTGCAGACGGATGAAGGGAGAGTGATTGACTAGCAGCTGCAAGACTGATGCTTTTTTGCAGATTGCACATGCCAATTCCCCCACCCTCTCTGGCATCCATGGTTGTGGCATTGCAGCCCTCTTAAGGTTGAGGGGGCCGTCCTAATTTGCATTGGGCGGTGGTAAGAGAATTCACACCATGCCTACTGCAAACTCCTCCATATTCGACTTGGTTGGCACATCTGTTGTGGCTGCAGCCTTTCTCCTTTGCGTCATGCCTCCGGTGTACTCCATTTAAAAGTTGGATGGCAATGAAACAATTAAGAGGGATAAGTTCTCATGTTCTATCGGATTGATTCTTTTCTTTTTGAAAGGAACTGAACAGTTTAAGAAATCAGGGTAATCAGAGAAGATCAATGAAGTCTGGCCGTTGAGGAAGCAGAAGTGGCGGAGTGATGTTGTGTACTCCCGCCTCAAACTATCTAGTCCTTATAGTTTGTAGTGTTTTTTATCAAGCGTAGAAAAGGGGTACAACTGTGATAGATTATTGTAAAACAGAAGGCATTTTTGTTCGTGCCTGCGATGCCTCCTTACATCAACTTCCCTTTGACGCGCACTTCCGTTGCTCTACTTCCATTGCATGTCTACTAGCGAAGGCCTCGCGTAACTCATTCTCGAAAATCTTTGCATCGTCGGCACCCATCCAGCTTTTGCTCCTCAAGATTATCACACTCGTACTGCACTGGCTTTCCTTGAATTTCGTCGGCCTCAAATGCTGCCCGCCCTCTGTGAACCCATGCTCTCGCGCGGGAAGAATTATATGAGACTTGCAGTAAGGACTGTTTATCAACTGGTAGAAAGATTGTTTTGCGGCAAGATTAACAACCGACATGAGGTTTTTGTTGTTTGACTCGTCTCCTTCTTCGCCATCGACCGAGCTCTTCTGTTTCTTCTTCTCTTTCTTCTCTTTCATTTTGGATTGATTACCCAGACGATCATCCGTTTCACCGCGGACGGTGGGTATTATGACGATGCACGTCACGTCTGAATCTTTTCTCTCTTGCCTTTCCATCAGCCCTAATATCCTGATGGCCATTTCGGTCATCACGCCAGGCGAAAATGGAGGATTGATCTCGAACCAGCGTGGGCCGAGAAAATCGGGTTCGTACAGCGGGGAATCGAAGAAATCGCCACGGGAGCCGAAATGCCCGTCGAGGTCCGGCGACGGAAACGCGGAGAAGAACCTGGGGAGGTAGGAATTGAAAGGCGACGCGAAACACTCGGTCCCGCACGCCGATCCGCCGAACCACCTGGAAAGGCAGTCGAAAACTCCGTCGTGGACGGCGCCCTGCATCCCCCCTCCCCTCCAGTCGTTGATTTGCTGTCCCCCCGACAACGAGGAATATCTAACGACAAGCGAAAAGAGTACGGCGTGGAAGACGTGCGTCGCTCTCTCCCCGGGCATCCGCGGCGCGGCGGTCGACGCGTCGGCCGAGCCGTGGCATGAATCGAACATGTCCCGGAGCTTGCGGTAGTGCGCGGCGTTGATTTTGATCACGAACGGCTTCGGCTCGTTTTTGGGCGGCGGCCGGACGGCGTCCGCTCGATCGTACTCTCGGAAGCCTCCCGTCCGGGAGGACGGACGCGGGGTTTTGCGTTTTCTGGGAACGTAAACGAGGGAACAGACCCGATCGTCGTCGTGCCATTCCACGAGGATCTTGTCCGCGGAATTCCTCCCGACGCCGCCTCCGCCGCCAGATTTCCTCTTCTTCCCCCTCGCTCCCCCCCCCCCGTCCGAACCGAGACCGTCGTCCCAGGAGAACCTTTGATACCTCCCCAGGCGCTTTTGGAGGTTGCGTATCTCCCCGCACGCCTCGGAGGTCCGACGGCACAGCTCGCGCACGATCATCTCCGCGGCGGCCTTCTTCCTTCTCTCCCCCCCTCCCGAATCGTCGCCGTCGTCGTCGTCGTCGTCGTCGTCGTCGCCGCCGACGGACGTCGTCATCGCGGCGATCAGCTCCCTCGACAGCCCATCGCACGACGGGTCGGTCTCCATGACCCGGTGGGGCAACACGGGATCCCGGTCCACGCCGCGCATCCAACTCTCGACGAGGCCGTCGCGCGACGACGGAGTCGACGGGGGGATCGTCCGTCCCACGGCGGCGTCCCTCACCAACTCGCGATCGACCTCGTTCCTGACCTTTTCTCGCCCGAGCCGTGCGTCCGCTTCCTCCCCCGCCTCCTTGAACCGATACCTCGCCGCGCGGCCGTACTTCTTCTTCGTCGTCGTCGCCGTCCTCCCGTCGTCGATCGTCCTACGGCTATTCGGATCGTCGATCCAACCCTCCACGACGGAACGCAGTCGACGGGTCTCCTCGAGCCTGGAATCGAGCAGCCACCTCTCGAACGTGGGCATGCGCAGTCCCGGACACGACCCGAGGAGGAACGCGGACAGGTCCCGCGTTCGGAGGTGCCGCGCGAGCTCGATTCGCACGTTCGGCACGAGGCCCGTCCCCGGCGGAAGCGGCGACGACGACGACGGGCGCGACTTGTCCGTCGTCGTCGTCGTCTTCGTCTTCGCGCGCGCGTCGTCGTCGTCGTCGTCGTCGTCGTCCCCGAGCGACGCGATCGTCGCGCCGACGAGCTGCGCGGATGCCAGCGCCTCGAGGCAGTCGTCCTCGGGCCGAGTAGGACCTCCTCCTCCTCCCCCCCCCCCCGCCGCGTCGTCCAATCCGGCCACGTTGCACATCGACAGCGCGTCGTCGCGGGCGAGACTTCTGACGCCGGCGGACGCCTGCCGCTTCTTCTTGGCGCGCATTCGCTTCTCCTCGGATGGCGGCATGATGACTACCCCTACGTCGTTATGGATGGGGGGGTTTGGGCGGCCCGGCCCGGTCGGGGGGTCGGTTTGGGGGGGGTTATTGGGCGGGGATTGGGAGAGATGGCCCCCTGAATCTTTTGAGAACCATACTCGTCCGTCCATCCTCCTCCTTAACCCTCCTCCTCCTCCATGACCAATAATAGCAACGTATGTCCTCCTCCCGCCGAGGACGGGCCAACGACGGCGACGACGTCCCGAACGACGACGACGACCGCGCCTCTGGATGATCCCGTAGACTACCACGGCGTCTCCTCCTCCGTCGGGGAGAGCGCGAGCGGGATATTTCGCGGCATCGCCGCGTCGTTGCGGAAGGCCGCGAGGGCGGCGGGGGAGGCGCGGCCGCTGGCCTTCGCGAGCGAGGGCGCCGTGGCGGGCGACGCGGTCATCCCGCGATGGGCGTACTACGGCGCGTGGGGACTGTCGGGCCTCGCCATCGGCGCGGACGTGTACAACAGGTACGACGACGCGCCGGCCGAGACGAAGAGCGCGACCGCGCTCTACTGGACCGCCTTCCACGTGCCGGCGTCCCTAGTCGTGCCGGCGATGATCGTGCACAGGGTGGCGCATCTCGCCGAGGGCGTCGCGCGGGATCCGGGGGGCATCGCCCGGGGATGGTCCCCGAGGGCGAGGGCATTCGCGCCGGTGGCGGCGGCGATGATCAGCATCGTCCCCGTCGTGCCGACGGTGGACTACGCGGCCGAGGCGATCATGGAGCCGACGCTCGGGAGGTACCTGGGATTGGAATTTCACCACCACGACCATCGCCGCCGTGGTGGCGGTGGCGAGGATTCCGCGTCGACGGAAGAGGACAAGGGAATCCCGAGGTAAGGGCGGACGCGCACGCGTATCCGTCCCGTCCATGACAGTCTCTGCGCCGCCCCGCGGCCTGCCGCCCTTCTCCTATGATGAAATGAATGGGCCTCGATCCCGATGTGTGGGGATCGTTCGTGTTTTGGTGGCGTCGGGCACGCGTCTGGTTCGGCATAGAACCTTGTGTACCATTTGGTGTATTATGCGAAATCATCACATTGGCGAAGGGGACTGCAATGTAAATGCCAACGATGGTCGATCATCTGTACAGGGTATTATGCATGAGGTTACGTGTTTTTGTTGAGCGGACAACCACGGCTTTCCTAAAATATAATATCTATGTTTACTTGTCGATGTCTAGTCTGCTGGAAAAACGTTTGAACATGGCAGTTTTATCAAATGAGTAAATTAAATATCCCTCCTGCCATAGATCCAAAAGTTCCTGGTCGGTTTCGCTTGTGTTTGTTCACGTTGAAGTGGAGTGAGCAATTGCCCTCTACGAATCGAACCTCCACAAAATACTCCATATATTTGTCGTTGAAATTCTCAATATACATGACAGGTCAAAAGTATGTTTATCAACATTTGACAATCCGGGCAAAAATCTATTGAAAGCTTGCGAAAAAGACTTGATAATTGATGGGTTCGAGGTAACTATTCGCCATGGCTGTCAACGAGAAACACAGAAGAAATAACATGCGATGAGAGATTAGGAGCCATTCCTTTCATGTCTGATTGACCTTATATTCATGTGTTAGTCGGAGTGGCAAGAGTGTTGCCGATTCATCCAGCAATAGGGTCATAGTGTTTCATCTAGATATTTAGAAAAGAATTTAGAGTGATGTCATCGGATAATCAATTTAGTTTCGAACAAAATCAGGGTTTGTATACATCCCTGCTTCGCTTTGAATATGAGTCTTGACGCATGTAAACGCATCTAAAAATGATACTGCCCTTCTTTTCAGGAATTCCTTCGAGTGATGTTGCTAGTGCCCTCATCTCAGCGGCACGAACATCGTCTCCACTCTCTTTTTCTGCCGTTTATAGCCTCCATGTGCTGCATGGCAATCGTTCCCACGTGTTCGTCATCCTCGAGCTTGGCACTACGACCACTTTTTGAGCGAGAAGGAAAGCTCGGAGATTTTGCTTATTCTTATAAACTTGATGATATATCTACACCCTTCTCTAGACAGCTTCCGTTTCCACAGGCCTGTGTGCGCCATTCCTTGAGGAAACAACCAAAGAAAAAGCCAATACGCCATCGAGGGAAAGTGAACGGTAATCTCACGTTCGCCCCGACACAAAGAATGACCCCCCACCTCATCCACCCCACCCTCACAACACGCCCGTTTTGTCGAGGAGGACCTTCCTCAGGGGCTTATTTTCGTTGCAAAAGTACTCCGACCCGCCGTATCGACACCCCCTGCTAGGCATGCCCTTCAATTCGCGCCCCCCCGACGACAGCATGGCTCCCGCGCTGCGAACCACCGTCACGTCGTTCAATTTCTTCACCACGTCCATCCCCTCGAGGACGCGTCCCACGACGATGTTGTCCTCGTCCAACGACGACGCCGACGACGCGTCGTCGCCCCCCCCGGGGTAGATCGTGAACCCGAACCCCCCCCCGTCGCCCCTCCTTACCGATACCACGCCGGGGGCGTCGTGCCTCATCCTCGCGTTCCCGGGCCCGTCGACGAAATTCGGACTCTCCCTCGCCACGAACTTGCCGCTCACCGCTCCCAGGTCTATCCTCTCGTCCTTGATCACCCTCCACACCGTCGAGTAGTCGTAGTTCACGCCCCGGGTGTTCTCCGTCTCGAGGCAGGAATTGTAAACCTTCCTCGCCTCGAGACGTTCCTTCTCCAACGTCCGGTCGTCGTCGAGAGGCTTGCACCTGGAGGGGTATCCCGACGTCGTTACCAATCCTTTGAGCACCGATACCGGCTGGGGGGAATCGTTCCCGAAGAGGCCGATGACGATGCGATCGACGACGACCGCGTCGTTCGCGTTCCCGACGTCCCCGGGAGGGGACGACGACGACGACAGGCCCTTGAATTCGACGAATATCCTGTCGGTGACGACGGCGTCGGCGGTGGACTTGGTCGTCGTCGTCGTCGTCGTCGTCGTCGCGACGCCCGCCTCCTCTCCCGCCCCGTCGGAGGCGCGGGACGAGGACGAGGGGCCGAGGACGAGAGTCGCGGCGAGGGAGGAGGCGGAGGAGGCGAGGAAGCCGCGGCGGGTCGAGGTCGACGCGGCGGCGTCGTCGTGGTCGTCTTGGTGGCGGTGGTCGCCTCGATCGTCACTCGCGACGCGGGACGACGACGCGGCGGCGGGGCGATGCCGCGACGACGACGACGACGACGACGACGACGACGGATGGGCGAACCCGGACGATTCGCGCGGGAGTAGGAGGAGGAGGAGGAGGAGGAGGCACGTAGCCGCGAGGAGCGCGGAGGCGAGGAATGACGACGACGACGCCTTCTTCGACGGCGCCATCTCCCGACGCGTTTTGTTATTTCCACGGGACAGAGGCTGTAAGTGTGGCGTCTTACGCGTGCGTCGTGGTGTTTTTTTGCGTCTGCCGGTGGTGCCCCCGTCAACCCGTGCAGAGGACGCTTCTGCCAATATATTGTGGTTCATGCCCATGTAAAAATTGTTGTGCGTGCTCTCACCACTGTTAGTGCTTCTCACCTCTCTCTCTAGAGTACAGGGTTCTTAATTGATGCCGCCACTGCTGCCGCTGCCGCTACGCCGGTGCTGTCGCCGCTGCCGCTACACCGGCGTTACCGCTGCTTCTGCCATCTCTTCTGCATCCTCTGCCGCCACCATTGCCGCCGCTGCCGCTCTTTTGCCACTTCTCCACTGCTGCCGGTGCTGCCGCCGAGATCGACGTTGCTGTCGATGCTGCGGCCGATGCTGCTGTCAATGCTGCTGCCATTGCTGCTGCCAATGCTGCTGTCACTGTTGTTGCCGATGCTGCCGCCACCGCTGCTGCAACTGCTGCTCATTGCACAACTCGAATGATCCCACGCGCCATGACGATGGCAAAGATGAAAACGTCTCGCGCACAGTTCATCCAAACATGGAGTAACACAACGACAATGTCTTGCTAGTAGTTATGCATCGATTAGTTTATTCATCTCCGATTGCTATTTGTTGTAATCAGCTAACGAGACAAAATAGCTTGGCGTATCACTAGATATATTATGCATGAATCGCGAAAGTCAATGACAGATCTAATCTTTCAAAGAAAAAAAGTCATTCCTCCTACATCAGTCCTCGTCCTCGTATTATATGCGTCCGCACGCACTTAACACGGGCAGACGTACATCGCGTTCCGTTTCCCCCTCCTCCCTACGAATGTTCCACGCCGAGCACACGTTTGAAGAATTCGTAGAACACGAAGAACAGCCCGTTCGCGGGGATCTTGTGCATCAGCCTGGGCACGCTCCCCCTGAGGAACGCCGTGGGACCGCCCTCGTCGAGTACGGCCCTGGCGCAATTCGCAATCGACCCGCCGTAACCCCCCCCCCCTCCATCGCCGCCCGTCGTCTGCAACCTCGTCTTGACGACGTCGAACGGGTTCGTCAGGTAGCTCCCTATGCCGCCCGCGGTCGCGCCCGCCGCCATGTCGCGCAGCCACCTATGATTGTCTGGACGATCGTCCGCGTCGTTCCTCGTCACCACGACCCAATTTTCCCTGATGTACTCGTACGAGAGGAGGGTGAATATCGCGTAGGGAACGTCGCGTACCATCTGTATCGACACGCCCCCGAGGGGGAAGAAGGAACGCATCCCCCCCTCCCTCCACATGGTCCTCATAGCCACGATGGTCGACGGGTACTGACCGGTCTGGAGCGATTGCTTGACGACCTCGTATGGCACTCGCGAGAAGGAGGCGACGGTGTTCCCTGTACGTATACATGCATCGGTTCATGCGGGCAGGGTGTGTGTGGGATGTCGATTTTCCTTACAATACGATATATTATTCGCACACACGCGCGCGACCTCTCCGATGATGCGTGGGACGGATTCGGATGGGAGGCAAAAACAACCAACGGCGGCAACATAATACAACAGGCGCGACGGAAGAAACAAGAAAAAAAAAAAAACGATCCCGAATAAACTCACCGATGGCCGCGGAACACGCCACGGAAAGGTTCCGTATCGTCGCGTCCGTGAATAGGGGCGGGGCGGCGACCCCCCGTCGTCGCGGTCGTCGTTCGTCCCCCAGGCACGCGATCAGCCACGGCCCGATAGTTCGCTTGCAGTAGGAATACACGCCGAAGTACAGCCCCACGGACGGCATCGAGCCGAGGGCCGACACCGCCAATCCCGAGTACAGGTTGGCCGGCCCTCCCTGTCGCGAGACGATGCGCCTGCCCGCCTCGATCATGCCTAGGCCCTTCCCCCCCGGCCCCGACGCGGTGTGCTGCTGCACGGTCTTTATCGTGTCGAACGGCGCGAGTAAAGTCTTTGAGCAGGCCGCGGCGAGTCCGGACGCGAGCGTGCTCTTGAGGCCCTCGACGAGAGCCGAGGAGGACGATTCGGACGACGATGCGGCCGTCGTCTTCGTCGTCGTAGTCGTAATCGTAGTCGTCGTCGATTGCGGCGATCTCGACCTCTCTCGACCGCCGACGGTGCCGCCGCCGCCGCGGGGGACGACGAAGAGCTCTGCCGTGGTGGAGGGATGGACGTCGGCGGATGGCGACGCATCGGACGTCGGCGACGAGATGACGAGGAGTAGCGAAAGTAAGACGAGGGCGGTAGCCCTCATCGATGAGAGCATTGGACCGGGCATGGCCGGCGAGGACGAGCTCGAGGGGCCGGATGAAAAAATATCCGATCCACAGATATTTTCTGTACGTCGTCCGTTTTGGGGGGTTCTCTACGTATGCAGAGAGTAAAATAATTTCAATCATGAAGAGAATCAGAGGGCCGAAGGAAGGGAGAACGCAGACGAGATTACAGGCTTTGATATCCTCGATATGATGATGATGTTGTAACATGCCAACGCCGGATGTCGAGGAAGAACAATCTATATCGGAGAAGTTTTTGCGCAGTCTACTAGAACTCGAGGACGTCGAAGTCGGTGGAGACGGCGACGGCGACGGCGATGACGACGACGACGACGACACCATCATCATCGCGACGAGCCAAGTTGACCTCCCTAGGACTCGACCGGCATCGCCCCCGCCGGCACGGCAACGAGGAGGAGCGGGAACCGCGACGATAAGAACGAGCGCACGAGATCCCTCGCCGAATTTCGACAGGACGCAGAGGCAGCGTCGACATCCCTCGGATCGGCCGCGTCGGAGGAAGTTAGATTGGCCGACGTGCCTCGCCTCCGCCGTTGAACACGCCGACGACCGCGACGAGCACGATGACGAAATTTACCCAGACGACGAATCGCCGCCGACGGTCCTCCGCCCCGGTTCGACGTCGCGGTCGTCGGTCCCGCGACGGAATATCTCGTCGATGATGTCCCTGCCGCAAGGTGCCAAAACGTTGGCGCTGGCGATGCTGGCCGCGTCGGCGTTGACATTCGCGGAATACCGCACCGCGCGTTCGTCGCTGTCGTCGGCGGTTGTCGATTTCGCGAACGTATCTCCCACCTCGACCTTCGATCGCGGTAATTACGATACGAGCTACCACAACCATCGAGCCGCCGTCGTCGGGGGTCACCAGGCGAGGAGTCAGGTGCCCGTACCGATGGAGTATTCTAATTACGTGGAATTGGCAGAGTTTGCGGATGTGGTGGCGGCGCTGCGGGCACATCGACACAACATGCAGAATCATCATGCGATGCATCAGCGAGGGCAGCAACACGAGTATCCGACACGGTCCCAACATGGCCTCGAAGGCGAACGTCGTGATGATGCCAATTTGGGGAATAGTGCCGGATTGCACCAGGAGAAGCAAAACGATAACGATGGCAGTTCGATTCAGGATGTGGACGAGAATCATGTGATTGAGAAAGCGGCCGAAAAGGTGAACATAGGCGACCGAGGAGAGGAGGACAACGAAGAATTGAACGAAATGGATAACGCCATAGAAAAATCGTGGAAAGACGCGGTCGAAAGAACAAATCCTGAGATGAAATCACAACTGCAACAGCAACCCGGCCTCTTGAAAGTCCGTGTCCCATTCTATTGGCATGGTAAGTGCTTAATGTACCAGCACGAACCAGTCCACGGGACGTCCGTCCGTCTAATGACTCCGAATCCCGCCCCCTCCCTCTCACGCTCTCGACGACGAAAAAAAAAAAACAACCAGTCCCTCGCGCCGGCGGAGCCACGCTCTCGACGTTGATCGGCGAGTGCCACTCGCTCGTACAGGCCACGTCCTCCCTCACTTCCCCCCCGGTGTTCGCGAGAAAGCGCGACGGCGACGGGGCGCTGGAGTCCCGCTTTCGCGATCCGACGCTGTACGTCGTGCGCGCGGGCGGACAGCTCTTCGTGAACGTCGACCTCGACGACGTCGACGGCGTCGCGAGGGCGTCGAGCGGGAAGCTGATCGAGGGGGGATCGGCGGACGTCGTGGCCGTGTCGGACGTGCGATTGGGGAGCCTCCTGCTGGATTTCCAGAATCGCGATGGCGTTGGCCATCGAAATCAACCTCGACCTCAACCTCAACCTCAACCTCAACCTCAACGGCAACGGCAACGGCAACCGCCACAACAAACGCAGGGCGTGATGTTCGCGTTATTTCGACATCCAATCGACAGGACAGTGAGCTTGTTCTACTGCAAAAAGCACGACAAATACTCCATACACTACGACCCATCCTTGGAAACGTTATCATTGGAGGATTGGGTCGTTTCTCCATCGTTCGTTCCCGACTACATGGTACGGACGCTCGTCGGGAAAATCTGGCCGTCCGCTCCTCTCTTGCAAGTCGATCTAGACGTGGCAAAAGAAATATTACGTCGGAAATGCGTTGTCGGCCTGTTGGGAGAGAAGGGTGAATCGATGAAGAGGTTCGAGAGGTTCTTCGGTTGGGACGTCGACGTGTCTCGTGACCATAATGATGTGGTAGAACAACGAGCGGCGCCGGAGGCCTCGCGTTGGAAGAATGTCAAGGATGAGGAGTGTCGTGATAGATTGCTGTATTGGGGATGGATCAATAAGAACAAGCATCCAACGGTAGAGGAAGGGTCAACGGTGTATAGGCTACTGGAGAGTAAGAATCGATATGACATCGAATTGTATATGTACGCTAGACAATTGTTCTATGAGCAGTATATGCAGTTGGGCTTTGACGAGGATATGACTTGAACCGAAGTGGCTGGATGGGGGTGAACAATACTCAAGCTGCACAGCCAGTAACGCAGTTGTGTACCAATGGCAGGATGGATCCTCTTGGCAATCCTGGCACCGATGACTATAAGTTCATTGACTTGCTGAAGTTTCGGATTCTGATTAAGCATTATAAATAGGCGGAATTATGCAGAGTGCGGGAAGCCGGCAGAACCCTCTTGGGTCCGCCGATCGTGGCCGTCGGTGGAGGTTGGAAGTGACGAAAAAGCTATAATGTCCTTGTAATGATGACACCAATGAGATAGCTGACGACCTCGAGCAGCAGTCCTCCCTCGTCATCGATAGGACGATGCGCACGTGACTCGTCGGTATTCGAGCCGAATTCTCCTCCGCCGCCGCTACTCGACGCAGGCAGCATCGTGACACCATGCCCTTTATTAGCGACGGGAGGAGCATTCACGCCGCCAACATTCCACATTTCACATTTCTTTCTTGTCTTCGTTGTCTTGGACGTGAGCGGAGGCCAAGATGACAAAAAACCACCCGCCCCCCTTCTGCAGTTTTGATACTTTATCTCGTAGGTAAGTACTTACTTACATCAATACATAGGAATTAATATGTTACTCTACTTACGATACCTGAACCTTGCATACAACTTTTTCGAGAAGAGAAGAAGAAGGTCATTATTCTGGCTTCAATGTGTTCGGCTCCACAAAACGGCCCGTGAAAAAAGAACTCCATTTGGTACGATACAGTACATGATAATGTGATACATAAACATCAGAATTCAACATCTGTCCAAACGGGTGTCAGCGTTGGCTCTTGCCCGAAAATGCAGATGCCGTGCATGACTGAAATCCATGCGGAAAAATGAGAACGCCAACAGAGCTGGTGTCAACTCCATACATGAGAGCATACACTGCGTGAGCTCATAAAAAAACAAAGAACCCAAAACAATCTACCTAAGACGCCGACTCTAGAAAGGATCTCGTACCGCATCTCCTGACGCCATCATGAAGCTTTCCGCCTGCCTTTTCCTCATCATCACTATTTCGGAAGTTGGTGAGTTGTTTCTCACCCAAGCTTACACCTCAGCGACGACTATGCACTCATCCTCTCTCTTCGTATTCTTACATATGATATTCTTTCGTATGATACAGCCGGAAACGCACTCCGCGCACCACACGTAAGAAATGCATTCTCAACTGTAGAATGTGCTCGCGAATAATGTCTTTTGTCTCTCACAAGCATATGTTGTATTCCATTCTATAGGCACGCAAAATCAAAGCCGACAAGGACGACAAGGACTCTGCCGAAGGCAGCGACAGAAACGACAAAAGCGACTGCAGTGACACGCTCTATCTGACTTACTACAATAAAGACAACTGTTTTGAGTACGACGACCATCACGATGATCCCTGTGTTGAGCCCGATAAGGAACTCAGTACGTTGGTTGTGGAGGAGTGTGCTGACGACAAGAAAAAAGGCGACACCGCGGACATTGAGCTACGTTACGATGAGGATGAATCTTGTTTTGATAATCTTAAATGTAAAGGTGATGACGACGATTGCAAAGACGTTGAAAAATTGATTAAAGAAGCCAATCTGGAATGTGAGGAATTCAAGAAAAAATTCGAAGACGACGACGATGACGACGACGACGACGACAAGCACGACAAGGATGACGGCGACGACAAGGACGACAAAAAAACTACCACCACTACCACCACCACCACCACCACGGTCCCTGTTTAACTCCAAGACAAGAGAAGTTTTATGAGTTCTAGTCACAAGCTAACGTTGTTCCCATATGGCAAGACCCGTAACATTGATATCATTGGGAACAGCCATTCGTCATGTTGTTTGCATCCAGTGCTTCTTAGTGATAGTAGAATATTTGTATTAGAAAACCTGTTTTTCGAACAAATACAGATACCCTGGGCATTAACTATCCCTAAAACCCAAATGAAAAGTTGCTCGGGTGATGCAGCTCAAACCCCGGCGTTGTTGGTGCGTCATATAACAATGACGCAACCTACATACTATTCACAGATGTTGCCTGCTAGCGATAATTGTTCGACACTACTACCATCACCTGCCATCCACGCGAGGACTTTGTAAAATAATTCATTCGATATTTCTCCGGCAACTTCTCCTTGAATCCCTATCCATAAAAGAGGGCCACGAGCCTAAAAAGTACCTAGGTGAGCAGCATCTGCCGATCTGCGCGCCTGCCGGCCTTTGACAATGGACAGCTCCTTGTAGGTATGCGGTGCCTCGTCGCACAATGGTGCGTTCATGGTCCTCCTGTCTCATATTGGCGTGGGACGTGACTCGCAACACGAGCCGCGCGGGACCATGGTTCAATCCAGGCGCCCATGCTCCCAGGTACGATCCCCGTCCGCCTCGTCGGGGGGAAATAGAGCGCCCTTGCAAATGGTGTAAAGCTTGCGCCATAATGAGCCACGTCGGGCCAACTTCCCGTCGCCTTCGTGATCAAACCAAACAATTAGAGTACATCACATGGCTTTGAATTAGTGACACGCATAACATCATCACTCCATGTTCCTCAAATCATCCTCTCCTTCTTGCGCAACGATGGGCAATTAGTGTGTTGCGCCGAGATTACATAATTCGATGCCCTGCCGGTGTAAACAATGGCGAAGTCCATTAACTGATTTTTTTGCACGTGAAAAACCACGCCTTCTGCATCAGA
Organism: Stephanodiscus triporus; assembly: GCA_036939755.1. Classification (NCBI taxonomy): domain Eukaryota; phylum Bacillariophyta; class Thalassiosirophyceae; order Thalassiosirales; family Thalassiosiraceae; genus Stephanodiscus; species Stephanodiscus triporus. The sequence goes on from JALLAZ010000364.1 coordinate 16,278, forward strand.
GAGTATTGATCATTTCAAAGCCGACAGAAGACATCCAAACCTCCCGATTGGGGTTCCTCTTCTCTCTTCTGCTTCTGTCGTCATGTGACTGGTGACGATAGCCACTCTCCAGATGAGTACGCTTCACCTAAGTGAAATTTAGCAGTAGATGTTCGCGATCAATTTCGATCAAGCGTGGCGTATTGCAGTACGAGTTTAATCTGGGTTTTGAAACAGGGCCAAAGGGACATCGTATTTTAGT
>JALLAZ010000365.1:0-16548 GCA_036939755.1 Stephanodiscus triporus
TCGGTAAGTGAGATGGTTCGTTGGCTGGCGTTCGAATGGGTATCGGGATTGCTCCACGAGTTTTTACTTCGTTCTTGACCGCAAGATCAATGCGCATCTATTACTTCAGTGCACCGAGCGTGATTCCCACTTCCCGCGATGCTATTGCGATTGGCACAATGACAACGATTTCTAACATTGACTTTGTTCTTGTTTCCTGTTATTGTAGGTTCATTTCAGGGCCACAGTGCAACGGATTAAGAGCAACCATCGCTACATCAAAGTAGGATGTCAAGATAGATTTCAAGCAATGATTGATAAATTGATGCAAAGAACAGTGATCATGTCTAAAGAGGAATTCAAATCTACAATTGATATGATCCAATCAGAGTTTCCAACCACCGGAACATGGCTGAAATGGCACTTTGATAATGGACGTGGTCCTCTTATCTTTCGTTCTTTGGCGGATGATTGCATTATTAGTGGTTATGGATATGACACAAATGGTCAGGAGGGCATTGGTGGGTGGATTCAACGGACCTATGGATTATCAAAGCCAACATTTAAACAAGCTCTTCAGCATCTTGTTGTGTTCTCCACTACTGTTCAGGAAGATTACGAGGACAGTGTTGGAGGCAAACAGTTGCGATACGGACTCAAAACATCACCAGATGAGAGGGCTGATGCTAGACAAAAAAAGAAAAGGAAGCTAACAGAATTTTTTCCATCGGACGGAAGACCACCGGACACATCGAAGGATGTCCCACGAGAACAAGACACTAACGTCTCGGCGCATTTCATTCGTTTTGGGTTCGTGAAGCAATTGACTTCTTTGCCGCATGTTACTATCACGGCAATAAATACATGCTCCATTGACATTGTTCTTATGGCTTTATTTGTGATTCGCAAATCTTACAATGACATGCTTCACTATTTCATTCGAGAAAGTGGCAAACTGAACTCAACACTCAATTTCATTGAACGTGGCAACTTTGCGAATGCATGATTCTTGTGGATGAATCACCTAGCCAATGATCCAACCATAGATGCAACATGGATGTGCCGTGTAACTAGCAAGAATGGAGCACCATTGTGGGACTGTTGGTCGGATGAGTTTGTCCATTTCCGTACGTTAAGAATGATGAAATTTGTTGAAGTTAATGAAAGAGGCATATGTGATAAGTGTGGCAGTCAAAGTCAATCCATACAGGATACACCAATTGCATCAGACCCGTTACATACCGCTTCAGAAAATACCAGTCAGAATGATGATGAATCTAGACTGGAAAAGCTGACTATCCTTCACTATCGCCGGGACGAACATGCCAGAAAGTTATTGGAGTCTATCAGGAGAGATCGTACACAAGAGGAAAATGATCTAGTGAATGGAGCGTTGGAAGTCATATTAAACACGCTGACAAGATCAGAAAAAGCCGTCTATGATGGACATGACTCGGTATTACATGCTAGCATGCACACGTTGAATCCTGAATGCTGGCTAAATGATGAGGTGGTCAATTTCTTCCACAAAGTTTGTCTCAACAAGCATGATGTTACATTATGTGACAGAAGTGAAGGCCGTAAACGTTCGCATGCATTTAATTCATTCTTCATGAGAAATTTGTTTGGTCAAAAGTTGTTAGATCCAAATGAACGTGGTACCTACAATTTTGCAGCGGTGGCTAGATGGTCAAGGATGGTACCAGGAGGAAACATATTCAACTTAAGGTACCTTCTATTTCCAATAAACATCAGTGATATGCATTGGACATTGGCTGTGGTATCTATGGAAGATAGGTGTATCAGATATTATGATTCGCTTCCTGATGGAAGCCAATTTCATACTGATATGAGAAATGGGATCAGGCGGTATTTGAAGGATGAGTACAAGAAATTAACAGATGGTAATGAGCTCAATGAAACTGAATGGGACAGCTTGGACTGCTCAAGTGAAACTCCACGACAGATAAATGGTGAGTGGGCATTTGATTGTTTTTATTGCGCCGATTGCAATAGCGTCACAGGAAATGGGAATCACGCGTCGGTGCACTGAAGTAATAGATGCGCATTGATCTTGCGGTCAAGAACAAAGTCTGGGTTTTTCTCGTGACACCAAAACTCGCGGAGCAATCGCGATACTCATTCGCATGCCAACCACTAAACCCTCCTTCTAATGTTCCTGAAAATTGATTGCCGTGTTTTTATAGGTTATGATTGTGGTGCATTTGTTTGCATGATCAGTTATTTCATCATGAGTGACTGCTGTCCACTGTTTAATCAAGGCGATATGGAGATAATGCGTCGAAGGATTACACTGATGATAATGAGAACGAGTTGCAGGATGATCGAGGACCCCATCAATCAAGCACTGATACTAAATCGACAGAATGATTGTGATGAGCATATGCATCTTTATCGAGCGTTGAGGAAAAGTTGCAACAAGATGGTGAATACGAAGTCACAAAATCAGCAACGCATTTCTGTTACTGTTGAACTACAGAGCGTAATAAGATTGCAGGAAGCGCTGGACGACAGATTCCTTAATGATGGGAATACTGTGCAATGTCGGATGGTAGGATGTGTTGGCCAGCAAGCATTGAAAATAGGTATTGAGAAAATGCCTGGTATTCTTGTGATAGACATTGCAGCAACAGTCGTTGAAGAGGGGCATACAATGCCAGTGACAGTCAAATGCATTGAAGACGTTGTACGCAACCTGACTGTTCAAGGAACTAAGTATGCATTGGTGCAAGTGATACTTCACAATGGAAGCCATTACCGTGGTGTAACAGTGCTCGGTAATCAGAATGTCCTTTATGATGGCAAGTTTTGTAATGGATTCAGGTCTATTGCTGATACAGAGAGATTTGCTTCGAAGGAAATGGGAGAGAATTATAGGGTGTCATGCCTGTGGTACAGAAAGGTTTTAAATAGCAAAGAGTCCGCATCGAATCCCCTCCCTGCATACCCTTCATTCGCGGAAATGACACAACCAGAAGAAGAAAAACAACACAGAGGAGGAGCTGCAGAGGAAATAACACCGAAAAATGAAAAGAGGAAAAGTAAGCCAAACAAAAGATATACTCCACCGGACCAATCTACACCAAATCCGCCAAAAGAGGAAATAACACCGAAAAATGAAAAGAGGAAAAGTAAGCCAAAAAAAAGATATACTCCACCGGACCAATCTACACCAAATCCGCCAAAACGCCGCCTAAAAAACAAATCAAAGAAAGATGAAAAGTCAGCATCGGTCGATGCAGTCGCTTCAAAACGTTATCATGATCCAGTTGGTATATCAATCAGAAAGGGGAAAGAATTTGGACCCGTACCACTCTGTCAGCATTGTAAGAATGGTATACCTCACGATAGATGGCGTGTAATCAATAGAGTCAAGAGGAAAGGGAAAGGATACGATGTTAAGCAGCTACATATTTTCCATGCCAAATTGGCACTATCAGACGATGAGTTTGAGCAGCTTGTGAGATTGCTGAAGTCGTCTAGCGACACTGAAATCAAACAACACCGATCAGCCTGGATACAATCAATGCACCAGGGAATGGGAAAAGGAGCTGAAACGGGAGCAGCCAGGAGGACTAGTCTTGAATGGTTTAGCGATTTTAAACACTAACTATGACAACCTATGTCGCTGGCGATTTGAGGATAGATTGCCCAAAACAGGAGCAACGGGAAGACTGGAGTAGTCTACTTGAATGTGGTTGGGGGTGGGTTAGAGTGAGTTTAGCAGTACCCTACGTTAATTCCCACAAACACCGCTATGACCGACTAGTGACTGACTTAGCGGTAGTTGTGACTGACTTAGCGGTAGTTGTGACTCAATTAGCGGTAGTTGTGACTGAGAATTAGCGGTAGCGTGACTCAATCAGCGGTAGCGTGACTGAACTTTGTTAGATGAAGCTACGTAGAAGGAACTACCCCTAAGTCCAAACACCGCTATGACCCAACTACTACTAATTCTGTTTGCCCGGAGTAGAGGTGTGCCATACGAGTCTAGCGTAAGTGCAAGTAGGGTACCATACATACACGTACTCTACATTTTACTCCTCCTACAACCTACCTACCTACATACTCTACAACTCACCCTGGTGCTCTGTTTTATGTTGGGCACTTTTACTCGATCGGCACTCGATCATTCCGTTCCCAGAATGCATGCAGCCAGGGCCTGCGCCACGATGTGCAAGGAGCCTGGTGCTGCGCGATGCTAAACGCACTCTAGAGGTAGGTAGGTATCTATTAGAGAGATATTCATAGCAGAATAGCCATCCTACCGCCGCTAAATAATAAGAGAGCTATCGTACTACTCTAGAGAGTACGATACCACCACACCACAGGCTTTCGGGCGAGAGGTGGGGGGGGAGGACAACACAATACACGATAGGGGATTGATTGTCATGGTGCAGGTCCAACATCCATCCAACGTTAAGTCGTCGACGAGGAGGTGGAGCGCGTCGACTGTCCAGTGTCTCCTCGTGTCGACCGCGCTCTTCGTGCTGTGTCTGTACCTCGGCCTCGCGCTCTCCTTCGCGCGTCACTTCCTCCTCCTCGGCGACGACGACGACGACGACGACGGGACGGGGCTCGTCGTGCCGGCCGGGGAGGATGCTGTACGGGGGAGGGGGGGGAGGTCGACGGGGCATGCTCCCGTCCCACGCGCCGCCGCGATGGAATGCCTGATGGACGACAACTACGACGGCGGAGGAGGAGGAGGAGGACGAGGCGAGTGCTGTTTCTCGTGGGGCGTCGACCTCGACGAGTGGCGCACGCACCACCCCGATTGGGGCGTGACGCGGAGCGAGAGCGACGCGTACTGCCTGTCCAAATTCGAGGAACCGAAGGCCGCCTTCTTTCGAGGTCTGTACGAATTGCAATGGGGGGCGGCGGCGGCGACGACGGCGGCGGAAAGCGGCGGCGACGATCGTCGTCGCGGGGCATCGGCATCATCGTCGTCGTCGTCGTCATCGTCATCGCGGAAACATCGGAATTGTTCCGATCTGCTCCAAAATCTGCAAGTCAGCTCCGGGATGGGCAGGTCGATCAAGTCCGTGATGGACGGCTTCGTCGGGGCCTACGAGCGGAGTAGGCCGTATCAACTCAATAGGCTCAGGAATACATCCAAATGGATGTACGCGACGAACGACACGTCCAGTTGGGGGTACTGCAACACCACGGACTTGAGTTGTTACATACTGCCCATAGGGAATTGCATGAATACCTTCGGGGTTAATGACCCCGTACAAGGGGCCCGGCCGTCGACCCCGAACTACACGTGGATATACGAGTACTTGATGCGATTCAATCATCGGGCGATGTACCATATCCAAAAGCGAATAGACGAGGCATCGCACGTAGTAAACCTGGGCGACAACTGCACCGTGATACACGTACGACGTGGCGATTCGGGAATGCCGCGGGGCTCGCATCGGAAATATGTTGGACTCGTCGAGTTCATCCGGGAGGGGGGGATCGGCCCGGGGGATCCCGTGCTAATCCTGACGGACGACGAGACGACTATCTACGAGGCCGAAACCTTCTATCCCGAATACAATTGGATATACATTGACCGGCCGCGGGTGAATATTACGTACGGCGGTTGGGAGGGGCTCATCCCATCGGGCGATGAGGTGCAGGAGTTCGTTGCCATCTATGCAGAAATGCTCCTCGCATCTCGGTGTAACAGGGTGGTTCACGGTCAATCGGGATTTATTCGGGAATTGAAGTCGTTTTGCGAGATGGTCCGTAGAGGCAGGAGGTTACCCTCGCAGGAATACCATCTCATCGAGCACAAATTTGGGAATAGCACGGAGAAGAAAAGATGTCAGTCGATGGGGAAACATTATTGTGCCGAAAGAATGATTGAAGAAATTTACCGTGAGGCCGCGAAAGGGTTGAAGAATAGGAAGTATCCTACATCAATGTAAAATTGGTATCCTGCATTAATGTTAAAGTTCAAATAACCTATTGGTTAGATGCATCATTACTAAGGGAGACGTCAAAATTCGCATACGTAATGCAGACAAACCCGAGAGTTCAGTATCCTGCCATGTTTCATTGTTGACGATTTCCGAGCTCGCCGATCGCCAAGATAGCGTTGAGCACCTCGTTAGCTACCAAATGCCCGTCTCCTATGGGGCTGGGGTCATTTCTAGCGTGCACCATGCGTGCATCATGGGTATAGAAAGCGCACTCGCCGTCGATGGGGTTCATGGATTTGACATCTGAAATGTTTGTCTTTCCCTGCGGAAGGCACGCACCGGGGAGATGAAATGTATTGTAAAACACATTCTTTGTTCTCAGTATACTCTTCTGCCATGCATCGTCTGTTTCGTTACTCTGTCTTGGCCGGTCAAGCAATATCGATCCAATGCTCTCACCATCGGGAACATGTCCGCCAGCGAACACACTCAACATGGTGACGAAGGACCAATCCTGACATTCCGGGTGCTCAATCCCCCTCAGAAAATTTGGCAGTGTCTTCGGGCCATTTCGTGGTATCTTGTTCTCTGCACCCTTGAAGCTGAAGAATTCATCCAGATCCCAAGTGGCGACAAATTCGGATGTGCCCTTGGCGCGATAAAGGCACTGCTGGTAGAAGACCATTTTCGGAAAGTCCTGATCGCCACATTGAAAATCAAAATCCTCGTCCCAGAGTGCGGAAACTGACAGAGTACCAGAGTTAATATCAGGCTTCAACAGGAGGTTACTGACAATGCGATGCACCTGCATTGCCTGTTCCTTTCCACCCTCGCCAAAATTTGTGAACAGGCCAAGATGAATATGATCAATGCCAACAACATCGTGATGATAACGTATGAACTCATTCAAATCACGAATGCCGTTTGCATGTGAAACGGTGCAAAGCGTGATGTTGTGCCGTTCGCTAATAAATGACGGCTCTGCTGGCGAGTGCGAGAGCATGCGTTGAACGCCAAGGCTGGGCTCGGCGATCGGGAGGTGCAGTTTTACCACCGGGGTCAGTCTGGCGTGATTGTCCCCGCCTTCCCCCCCCTCGTGAAGAACATCGATGGTAAGGGCCATATCATGATCCAGTGAATGTCGACGAAGTAGTTGAAAATCGAAACCCGAAAGGACTGGTTCCCTCCCGGGGACGCCGTGGAGGGGACATCTCCACACCTGTACGACCTCGATCGTGTTCGAATCAACGCCATCGGTTGGCATCAATTCGAACCTTGCCGTGCGCGTGCCGATCCTGCAATGGAAGATTTCGCCCTTCATCTCCGTGAACGTTTTCAGGCCACGAAAGTTACCCCCACCAGGGGATTGAACTTGTTCATTCTTCCTCTCATCCCTGGAGTAACATTCACCTTCCGACCCGAATGCATCCCGTTGGAACATGCGTTTTCCCATACCGAATAAGTGCAGCCACAGCATGTCCTGATTGTGATAATCACCCGCCATGGAAGCTCCCGTTAGTATGAGTACCGCATTGGTCACGTTTCCTTCCTCATTTAATTTTGATCCGCCATAGTTGAACATCCCCGGGAAAACTCGGTGCTCTTTCTCGGGGATGCTTGCCATTGGAACGAATGCAGAATGACGGCTCGCAACATGGTCGTGCTTCGGATTCTCTGGTGCATCAATGATAGAGAGTAAGGTGATGTTGTAAAATGTGAATCCGACGAGGACGATGAACAGAATCTTGGGGATAGAAACTGCATTGATAATGCGTCCGCGAGGTCGACTGACGGGCCGCGATTGCTCCGCCATTGCCATCGTATTGTGTCGTACTTTTTCATGTGGTGCGCGTACCCACAACACCGACCCCAAACACAACATTACTCTACTCTACTCTACACATTACTTACGATAGGTACGCTAGATACAACTTACGATAACCATTCATAATCATAATACGGTACGATACGATTTTAGGTATCACAACAAAGGTCGAAAATGATGGAAGGTTTGGACCAAGAAGATTCATCGGGGTCCCTTGCGGCGACATCCGCAAATGGTGAGCGCAAAAGGCACCCGACCGTCTTCCCTGCCGTTCGGCTGGGAAATATTCTTCCGTCGGCGGCCCCTCCCCGCGAGTGTGCGCCGCCGCGTGCCCAACTTTTCGCACGCGGAAAAATGCGAAATTCAAAATCGTGCTGACCCCGCTCTCTCTCTCTCTCTCTCTCTCTCTCGCTCGCTCGCTCGCTCGCTCGCATTCTCCCCCAAAACGCATCCGCCTTGGCGGGCATCAATGACGACGACTCGCCCGCACATCCACGGTCGACGAACTACGTACCGATGATACAACCGCGGCGCCGCATTATTTGCAAATGACAATGCCAATTTTTACGCCGCCGCGACCGCCTCCGACAACTGCGCCTCCGACAACTGCGCCGCCGCCGCCGCCGACGACGACGACGACGACGAAAATCTTCCCCCGGAAAACACAATTCGCCATCCCTCCCAAAAATGAACCATGCCGTCGTCGGAATCGATATCGGCCGAAACCACGTCAGTGCGACGGGCCGTCCAATACTGGCTGGACAAATCGACCATCCACGTCGTGCCGCGATGGATACTCTTCGGCGTCGTCCTCGTCCTGTTCTTCCTACGCATCTACCTGATCCAGGGATACTTCATCGTCGCATACGGACTCGGGATATTCCTCCTGAACAATTTCATCGCCTTCCTAAGTCCGCTGGACGACCCCACCGACGTGGGGGGGAGTCGCGACGACGGCCTCAGCCTGCCCACCACGTCCAGGGAGGGGAAGGAGTACCGTCCGTTCGCGAGGCGGCTGCCGGAGTTCAAATTCTGGCTCGCGTCCACGCGGGGGGTGTGCACGTCCCTGCTGATGACGTTCTTCTCGGTCTTCGACGTGCCCGTCTTCTGGCCGATATTGTTGATGTACTTCGGGGTGCTTTTCTTCATGACCATGAAACGGCAGATCATGCACATGTACAAGCATAAGTACGTTCCCATCTCGTTCGGCAAGCACAAGTACAAAGACGCTGGGAAGGAGAAGGGGGAGTTCGGCGGGGGCATGGCGGGGAGTATTGGTCAGGTGTCTGGAGTGCAACTTGGAGGGGGGGGCGTGAGCAGGAGAAGAGGATGAAACTTTTTGAGAAGAGGTTATTGGTTAAAGGTTGAAAGGAGAGTTGGACATATTATGCACATGTTGTTACAGATTGAGTAATAATTATTCCGTGTCCAAGCTCGAGGGTTTAGTCTGGATACATATCGTGCCCTCCCCTCCCACATTATGCGGTGTTTCCCCAGACAGTTTGGTCCGTTCGGGTAACACCTGTCGACTAAAGTATAATAAATTTCACTCATAATCTATACACGAGGTATTTTTTATGCATAGAATTTGATGTTGATGAATACATACGCCCGGCTGATTCAATCACATTCTTGCAATAGAGGGGGTAAATGTAGACCCAATCAAATTCTTATGTACCATATCTATTTGGCTTTGTGGTGTGGAGGGTGGCCGCCGGCGGAGGAGTTTTGGGGGAATCCCCCCAAAACACCAAAACAGACAGACGGACAGAAACAAAAAACAAAAAACAAAAACTCGGTACAATAACGCCGTTTAAGCAATGCCGATGCGACGGATGATGACGACGGCGGCGGCCCGGATCGGCGACGCCGCCCCCCATCCCCCCCCCCCGCGTCCGCGTCGAACTGTCAACGCGTCGCGGCGATCGTCCGTCCCGTCGTCGTCGTCCGGCGGATCGTTCGCCTCGCCCTCGCCGCCATCGATCGTCTCGGTCCTACGAGGAGGCCGGGCGGGACGACGACGACTGGTAGTGATGGGACTGCCGTCCCGACCCCCCGATCATCGTCCGGTTTCCCGCCATCCCTCGATCCGACCGTACGCCGCCGTCGCGTCGTCCCCGACCTCCGCGGACGGGAGGGGGCCGTCGTATTCGTCATCGTCTTCGTATTCGTCGTCCTCTTCGTCTTCGTCTTCGTCTTCGTCTTCGTCGTCGCATTCCCGTCCCGTGCCCCCGATGGTCCCCGCCGCGCCGTCGGCCTCGCATTCGACCGTCCTCGTGCCTCCACCCGCGCTGGAATCCCTCCGCGCCCTGCCCGAGTGCCGATACGCGATGGACCTGCTGGACGGCGTCGGGCCGCCGTACGACGACGACGAAGGCGACGGGACGACGACGACGACGGCGTCGTCGGCGACGACGGGGGAGGCGCTCGCCGGCCTGGCGCGGGCGAGGGACGTCCTGTCCCGCGCGCGCGCGCACGACGCGTCGAACGCGACGCTCCTGATCGAGTCGGACCTGCTCTCGTCGTGCGGGGAATACGGGAGGGCGCTGGATCGCGTGTCGGGATACGCCCGCCTCCTCCACTCGACGACGGCCGGGACGACGGGGAGGAACGATGATCGTCGTCGTCGTAGTCGGGTGGGACGGCGAACGGCGGCGGCGGTACAATTCGAGAGGGCGAGGCTCCTCGTTTGTTCGGGACGACTCGTCGAGGCCCTGTCGGAGTACGAGGACCTCCTGGAACGGATGGAGAGGGAGACGGAGGACCGGGCGGGGGGGGGGAGGATGACGGGGGGGCACGACGACGACGACGACGAAGGTCCGCTGCCGGTGATACACGGTGCGGCGGCGCTGACCGGGGTCGGCGCCGCGAAGCTCCTGCTGCGTCTGCGCGAGGGGGACGCCGTCGTCGCCGAGGTCGACGACGACGAGGTCTTCGAGAGCCTAGAGACGGCCACGGAGGTGCTACTGGAATCGCGGAGGGACGCGTTGCTCTCGCCCATGCACTACCAGCTCGCGGTGGACCTGGGATTGGCCGCGTCGATCTCCTTGACCAATTCGGGCGTGGCGCACTGCCTCCTCCGTCGCGAAGACGACGATAACGACGACTACGACGGTCATCGTCGTCGGGCGTTGGAGCTGTGGACGGAGGGCCTCGCGACGTTGGATTCGATCCTCGCCGACGCCGCGAATTCGCTCGTTGTCATTCCCAGGCATAAATTCGTTTGCATGGAGAGCGTACGGGCCAGGCTGTACTGCAGCATCTCGTGGACGTTGTTGGAATATCGATCTCTCCCTTCCCCGTCTACCCCCGAGACATTGGAATCGAATGGGGTGTCCGACGAGACGCTGAGAGGCGCGAGTGACGCAGCGAAAAGGGCGTTGGACATTTACGACGAGCTGATGAATGGGCCGAAATTCATGAGGGAAGGCGGGGCCGACGACGGCGACGACGGTCGAAGGAGCGGCGACGAGACGGCGGGAGAGGATGGGACCACTGGTCAAGAATGGGAAGAAATCCTGAGGGACTCGGCGACTGAAGGGCGAGGGGACGATGGTCATCCGACTACGAGGAAGCCGACGGAGACTCCGCTCTCCCCGTTGTGGTTTGCCTACCATAAATGCGAATCCGCTCGAGCGCTCGGCCTCGTGGCCCGGTGCTACGCGCTCGCCGGGTCCGCGGTGACCGCCGAGGGCCTATTCCAGAGCTCGATGGACGCGTCATCGTCGCATCCCTTCGGTCGGAAGGTCAGACCCGGGAACTCGGGACCTCGTGGAGTGCGCGTGGAGAGGGGCGTGTCGTTGTCATCGCCAAACCTCGGGCTGATCGCGCGGGATGTCAGAGCGTGGTATGCGATGTTGTGCGACGATTGGGAAAAGAGGGGCGGAGACGCCGCTAGGCTTCGTTCGGACGCGGCGAAGATCGAGGACGAAGGTGTTCTGAAAGGGTACGTGAGGGACAAGGACGGTGTGAAACGATCCGTTTCTGGTTTAGAATCGTCTCTCTGGCTCTTCAGTCCATCGAACTTTCAATGAATGATTCGAAGCTGGCAACTCGGTTCCTTAGAGATTAAGGCAACGAGAGAGTAAGCACGCATCAGCGTGGAGTAGATGTAGCATGGTAAACCAAATTATACAAATAAAATAAAAGGGGTGTCCAAAGAGCCAACAAGTCGGGAATTACTACTTACTAGAGCGGTGGCCAAAATTTGTCCCGGCAATGGAGCATTCGGCGCACAAAATGAGGACGCTGAGCAAGACAGCTGGGGCGATGTTGAGGGGTGCGACAACGTCGGATTCGGACCCCCGCCTACCTTCATCAACAAAAGTATGATGCCAATACTATCAAGAGTCGTATGCAATCACACAGACCGCACACGCCATTTTCTCACAAGATACTTACAACAAGAACAATGGAACATGTCGCTGGTTTGGACGTCGGGAATGAGCTTAGCATGCTGTGCACAAAAAGAGGGAGAGGCCCCCCATTGATGTGGGCAGACAAATCAGCTCAATCCAAAGACGGAATCAGGATGCGTCGGGTGGGAGGAGCAAGAAGTTCGGCCGATGCTTCAGCCATGGCGCTACTCGCTCTGGTAAAAAGTATGCAAAGCCGATAGAGAAATGTCGGCATTGGTGAGCGAAGGAGATATTGCTGTCAATGAAGATGACGAGGAAGACTTTGGGAGGAATTTTGTAGGAATTCAAGTGCGATTCAAAAAAATGGCTGTCGCCTCAATGCTACCTTGAAAGTGTTTGAGTTCCCTTTCGATTTAATGTTGCCAATAGGAGCATGTTCAAGCCGACTTCGCTTCGAAAATAGAAACATCAAAGTTTGTTCTCCTCGTCCGCAATGCACTGAGTTTGATATTATGACATGATACATAAGTGGCAAACAAACCATGATAATACATATTTTCCTAAAAAGATTTACTTCTACACAGCTCGCTCCCTGTAATAAGCGTATGTTGTATGCACTCTGAGTCCTATTTACCTGATCCGTCTTCAGAAAGGACGCATGATGTATACGCCTTCGATCCCCTCCCCCCCCCCCCGCCCCCTCAGATGCGGCAGTTTGCAGTCTCTTAAACTTGATACCTGATACTCCCGCCCGCCGCCTAGAATATATGTTTTCGCGCTCATTCCTCCTGACGTTCCAAGTTCGATTCCCTCCTCTCGAACACGAACAGATCCACGTCATTCCCCTTATCCCTCCTCTTGCCATCTTGTCCCATCACCACCACCTTCATCGGCGCCTCCAGCCCACGCTTCTCTAGCTGCACCGCGCTGAAATTCTCGGCCTCGTCGTACGGGGTGTACCGCTCGAAGGAACCGCTCTTGTTCGCGTGCAGGTACAGCACCGGCCTGTCTATCTTCTTGAACTGCTCGAGCATCGGCCAGAAGTACTCACCCTGGATATCGCTCGGGGGCGCGTGTCCGAAGATGACCACGGCGTGATACCCGCCCCCGTCCTTCTTCTTCCCCCCGGCGTCGTATCGGACGAGCTTGTCCTTCGTCCACAGGACGTTCCGCTCCAGTCGCGACGTCACCTCCCCGGGCGACGTCAGACCGTCGATCATGCTGATCCCCACGAAGAGCACGCCCTTGCGCAAGAAGGCGAAATTGCCGATGACGGCGTCGTCGTGCTCGACCTCGAGGCCGTGGTCCCAGCGATCCTCGAGCCTGCCGAGGTACGCCTTCCACCACCCGAGCGATTTCGCAGACGATTCCTCCGACCCGCACGCCGCCCAGTCCAGATCGCCGGGCACGATCAGCACCGGCACCGGACTCTCCCCGAGAACGGCCGCGGCTCGCTCGAAGCCGTACTCGCGGCACATCGTCTGGGCGTCGCTGTTGACGTTGCCCAGGTGCACGACGAAGTCGGCGTCGTCCGGGACGGCCTGGAGGTCGCGCGTCAGCTGCGCGATGTTGGAGAATTTGTACGGCTCGTCGGACAGCACGTAGAAGTTCACGTTCCCCGAGGACTTGGGATTGCCCGCGCGGACCAGCGCGCCCACGGCGACGCACAGCGCCGCGAGGAATAGGAGTCCCCATCGAACGCGCCTGCGACGGCGCATGGCCTTCTCCCTCCTAACCAACGACTGCGTCGTGCCGTCGTAATTGAGCTCCGGATCGTCGCTCCATAGCGTCCCCCTGACGTACAGCCAAAGTCGGTCCATCCCGAACCCCGCCATCCCCGGCGAGGACGAAGATTTGGTGTAGTCGCCGTACTCCACGTGACTGCCGTCGACTGCGTGTCCCGACGACCTGTACATCCCCCGTGCGCTCTTCGTCTTCTCGCGGGACGAGTGGAGCATGTCCATCTTCGCGAGCATGTGGGCGGAGTCGAGTCCGCCGGTGATCGCCATTAGCTGCCGTTCGACGGAGTACCGACTCGACCAGAGGGATGGCGTGTCCTCGTTCGGGTCGTTGCTGTCGTCTCCTCCGCTCCCCCCCCCGCGTCGTCCCCCCGTAACGGAGGAGGAGGAGGAGGAGGAGGAGGAGGCGGCGACGTCGTCGTCGTCCTCGTCGTGACTGCCGATGGTGAACGCCCCCTTCCTGTCGTACCCGGATCCGGACCCGAACCTGTCGAGTCCCGCGATGCTCGCGATGCCCCTCCTCTTCACGGCCTCGACCTCGTCCTGACTCATCTCGCGCATGGCAAGACCTCCCCCCGTCGTGCGGAAGAGCGCCGTGGTCGCGCCGTTGTTGTTGTTGTTGTTGTTGTAGTTGCCGCTCCGCGGGGAGTGCGGGGAGTCCTGGAGGCAGGTGTCGGCGAGGTGCAGCATCTTGAGGGCCTCGTTGCGTACCTTGTCGTGATCGCTCTGGGCGCCGTACGACGACGGCGTGTTGTAATCCGAGTCCCTGGCCTTGTTGTTCATGAGGAGTGACGACAGGCGCGACTTGACGTAGTCGGTGGTGCTCATCTCTGACGACGATATGTCGCCAGCCCCGCCCCCGCCGTAGCCGTAGCCGTAGCCCGTCCCCGCGACCCCGCCCATGATCGCTGTCGTCCTCCGGCCCTCCTCCTCCGCCCTGCCGCTCGACGGGAGGAATCCAACGTCCTCCTCCTCCTCCCCCCCCGCCGACGCCGCCATGCTGTTCGCGATCCTCGTCGCCACGTCTACGACCGCGTTGGAGGTGGCCCTGCGCGACTCCTCCTCGAGGTCGTCCGTCTCGTACTGCGACCATCGGCTCGACGTCGACAGCGCGCCCACGCCGCCGACGGAGAATTCGACGGCGTCCTCCTCGCTGCCGTCGTAGTAGTAGTCCGCGCTCCTCGCCGTGCTGGCATAGCTCGCCGTGGCCGCGGACGAAGACGTGCGCCACGGCCGATCGACGCTCGCCGTCGCCGCGACGTCGCTCCTGCTCGACCTGTGCGACGCCTGCTGCTGCTGCAACTGCTGCTGCCTGCCGATCGCCCCCCTGACGAGGGACGCGTGGCCGCGGCCGTTCCCCCCCCCGGCGTCGCCGTCGTCGTCGACGACGACGGACGAGCCGTTGATCCCGCCCTTGGAGAGGGAGGGCTGTTTCCTGACCACGACGCGGTGATTGTCGTTGTTGCCATAATCGTACGACGACGGCGATGGCATCGTCGACGGCGGAGTCGCGAGGAAGCGCATTTTGGCCGAGACGCGGGGGGTCGTTCCCGCGGCGCCGACGCCGTCGTCGGAATCGGAGCTGTTCCTCGCGTTCATTATACCTATCGTTCACTCTTCTCTGTCTCTCTCTCTCTCCCTCCCGGGGTTCTATCGGCGGTGGGGATAGGAACGACGCTTTCGAATAAAACCTGTTGACTTCTGAGCAAATTTTTTATTGGGGGGGCGGGGGGCGTCATTTTCCGTTCAGAGAGAGAGATTTTAACGACATATACGACGATATCGTACGATACTTATTCCTAGCAGCAGAAAAGTGCCATTGCGAGATAAAAACGACTGACCGACCCACATGACTTTGGTCACGCCTGGTCACGGGGGTCAATCGTCACGGGTTATTATTGTGAGTGTGTGTGTGTTTGTGTGACAAGCGGGGGGATTCTTTAACAAAACAACGAAGAACTCAACCCTCAATATCAGTAGTCGCTATTATTATTATGCAATAATATATGAATGCCGAATTTCCTGGGCGGCATCATGGGCAACTCGGTCTCCCTCGAGGAGGAATTGATTAACCTTCGTATGACATCGAAGCAAATGCAGCGCGCATCGAAGAAGTGCGAGAAGAACGAGAAGGAGGCGGTGGTGAAGGTGAAAAAGGTAAGTGCGTTTTTTTTCCCTTTTTTTGGTGCGTCGTCGTCGTCGTCGTCGTAAGAAGTCATCGTCGTCGTCATTGTGTTAGAACGCCCCTCGCTCTCCCTCCCCCTCCCCCTCCCCCTCCTTGACGAGCCCGAGGAATCCCGTCCCTTCGAATTTTCTGACCCCGTTTTTTTGTCTTCTTTACCTCGTCGTCATCGACGGCGCTTAATTGCACTTATTTACGCGTTCGGAAAACTTCAGGCGATTCTACAGGGAAACTCGGAGGGGGCGAGGATATGCGCTCAGGATGCGATACGGGAAAAAAATCAGGCGAGTTTTTGAATGATATTAATATTCATCGTATTGCGTTACGGCGTGCCCGAATATTATGATATAATATATCATAATTTGGTACGAGTTGTGGCTCGCGACGACGGTGTATCTTACGCGTTCATAAACGCCCCCGCGCGTTTGCCCCATCGTCTCACCTCGCCGCGAATACGACAACCGCGGCGAACGACGACCACGACGAACAACAACAACATCAACAACAACAACAACAACAACAACAGTCGTTG
>JALLAZ010000366.1:0-19484 GCA_036939755.1 Stephanodiscus triporus
TTGGGTGTTAATATGAGAAGTTTGTTAAATAAAAGCTGTCAAAACTCTGGTTCAGATTTTAGGTACCAATACGCTGAAAAACGCAAATTCACCAATAAAGAGATACGTGTGCATATAGACATAAAACTTATAGATGTATAGACTTTTTTTGCACACGTGGAACGTCTTTGACGCCCTCCCCCCCTCTCCCATTTCACTTTTTTGACTTCTTACACACTACCGCTGCAGCTCTTTTGTCGTTCGTTGCTTGAATTTGAAGTCATGTCTTCAACCCCCCCCCCATGCGGGCGCGATCGATTTCAATTTTGGTGCTGACTTTGGCAATTTTGGCGGGGACTTTGGTGCTTCCTTTGGTTTTGATGCATATTTGGTGGTGCTTTTGGCAATTTCGCTTTCACTGACTTTTTGGGGGATTCGGTAACTCTGGTTCATCATTTGCATCCGATGATACGAGTCGTCCTCGTTGGCCTAACCGATTATTCCGTGTCGAGAGTGTGAAGAAGTCCTGCTGGTACAGGAATTTCACTGCGCCGGGTGATACACGAGAGCTCACCCATCTACTCTCCTCCTCAGACCGCTTTGGCGAATTTCATCATTATTTTTGCATGCCACTGAGTAAGGTTGAGGAGTTGACGGAGCAACTCATTGCTTGTGGCTACGTTTGGTATCCGCGGACAAGAAGTCGACAGGCCAAATTTCGCGAGCAGACCGAGTTATTGGTAATGTCGTCACTTTATTTATTGGGGACAGGTGCTGCGTTTCGCTCGTGTCGATCGTTGTGCTCGATCAGTACGTCCAAGGTACAGAAATTTTTTTATGTGTTCATCAATGCAATCGTCGACATGAAAGATGAGTATGTCAGCATGCTGACGAATCTCGCTGAGTTAAATCGTGTGAGCAAGTGCTACAATATGGTCGGTTTGCCAGGATGCATGGGATTGATAGATGTTGTCCATGTTAAATGGGCAAATTGCCCTGCTGGCGACTTTAACCGTGCAAAGGGCAAAGAGACATTTCCTTCCCTTGGTTTCGAGTGTATTACAGATTTCAATCGCAGGGTACTCTCAATATATGGTCCGCACTTCGTTTCACACAACGACATGGACATCGTCAAAACTGACGAGTATGTGGAAATGGTACGGTCAAAGCACCTATTCCGGGATGCTCAGTGGAAATACTACAATCAGGATGGACACGTGCGGCAAGAGATTGGTATGTATGTCATATCCGATAACGGATACTTGCGTTGGCCCATGACTATTTCTCCATTCACTCGCACGAGCGTTTCGTCACCTGAGGGGTATTTCTCTACGAACATAGAGAGCGTTCGCAAGGACGTGGAGTGCACTTTTGGGATTATTAAGAAGAGGTGGCGTATATTGAACAACGGATTTTACCAGCGAGATATGGTTCTATGCGACAAAATATTTGTGACTTGCTGTTGCTTGAATAACTTCATGTTGGATCTTATGGAGATCACAAATGTCAGGGTTGGTCGTGGAGCTCCAATGGGTGATGACGGGATTTGGTTGTCAGGTCCAAGGGATGTCGAACCAGAAGAGACGGATCGTTTTTTGTCAATGCAATTTGATCAGCGGAGAATGTTGCTGGTACATCATCTTTACCAGAAACGTAAATTGGGTGATATGTCTGGACCGAATTAAAGTTAATGTCGTAATATAATATTAGTCCATATAATTTGCAATGTATTATACCGTTAAATCAAGGGGTGAATAGATTATCGTCTCCTTCTGGTGTCTGTTCAATCATTCCTGGCATCTGATTAACAAGATTGACAAGCCGACGCTCGTACTCCTCCCTCCCCATCCTGGCGACGTAGATCTCCTCGAGACTGCGCATAACCGAAATCTGCGACGTGATCGCATCAACCCTATTCTTGTCAATAACAGAACGCATACCGTCTACCTTCGCCTTCTTCGCCTCATGGTCCACATCACCGTACTTCTCGACCACGACCGTTCCATTTTGTTGTGTAACCTTGATTGGCCTCTGTGCCTTCGCCGCCGATCTCTCCTTTTCCGTCTCTTCCTTTTTCTTTTCCCTCACTGCCGCACGCGTTGGCCCGGGGGGTTGCTTTGCCGGCGTCGTCGAGAGATCCTTATTGTCCTTATGGACAAGAACAGAAAGAATATACTTGCACGAATCGTCCATGAGCCACCAATTGTCGGGAATCTCCTCGTTAACAGCGACCGGATCACTGTAATCCAGCCCTATCTTGTCAGGATTCCTCTCAACCCACAGCTTCGCCACAAGAGGCTTCCGCAGCTGCTGGAGCTGCGCTGTGCCACTGGGAAGCTTGCTCAAGTTCCCAACTCCTGGGAACTTATACGCGAATCGTCGCAATGCAGTCAACTCAGTCTCGTACTTACGTAGTAAATTCTCCGCCGTCATCTCCCCCTTCCTCATTCCCTTGAAGCGATGCGTCATACTCATACGCAAACCTTCCTCCCCGAAACGCGAGTCTGGTATTTCATTGAGTATACTAATATACTCACTGTGGAAACGATTGGCACGTAACTCCTTCGTCATCGTACCCATCTCACGCACATTCGCCCCCGCCTCCACCATAACCGCAAGCTCGACCGACTTGCGGTTTTCTTCAACAATAAGCTCACCGTCCATGTAATGCTCGAGGCGGTCGAAAAAACTATACTTTGACACTTCATGGTCAGTTTTCCCCAGAAAATTACCATCGTCTTCGTCGTCGGACCAGTTTTTCAATCCCGAAGCGTCGTCGGGGTCGACATAAGAAGAAGAAGAAGATTTCTTAGAGCTGTCATCCGCCGGCGACAGGCCACTCGTTTTCCCAATCATATGAGAGGTAGATGGGGGGAGATGGTTTAAAACCGTATACGATAACCCCGGCGTCCTTCTCAACCGGTCTTGCTCGTCCGGGTCAAGCATGACATGATTACGTTTGGGGCTCGTTGCCTGACACATTTGACAGGGCCCTTCCAACTCCCCACCGTCACCGACAAAATGTAGGACGGTACAATCTCCACACCACCACGCGTTCCACAGAGGTGGGAGTGCGGGGGAGGGAACGAGTACCACAGGGGGGGGTGTCTTGGCTGCGCCGGTGACAGCATCAGCGAGATCAACCGAAACGCCCGGCGTATCTTCTGCATCGTCGGGGGCCTCCTCCGCAACGGCGGCGCGTGGGGTATGATGACACATTTCACTAATTTTCTCCTGGGCCAATGTCTTGGCGGCACGCAATGGTGAACCACGCGTAGAAGCGGAAACTTTTCCCCCATTATTTTTTTCAGCGGACGCCCCCACACGAGCAGCGGCGGTGGCAGCAGCGGTAGCAGCGGGGTGAGTTTGGCTGACAATGGCCCGTCCACCGCGTGGCTTGGCGACACGCGGCGGCATTTTGTCATTTCTTAAGGCGGCGATGCTGCGGCGGTACGACAATGATAGGTTGGTGATCTTCTGCGGAGGATTGACGCTGTCCACCTCAACGTGAATATTATTCTATGCGTCTATACGCACATGCGTACTTGCAGATGGTTTTTTACCTCTACGCTCAACAAAATCACTCAAAAAATTGGACGGAAACATAGGACACCATCCGAAAAGGAAAAAAACTGGAACATCAAAAGTGTTCCAACGTCTATACGTTTTCCACCTCTACGCTCAAAGAAATCACAGCCTGAGGGTTGCAAACGATCGCCATGGCCTCATGGCCCAGCCAAAGAATGCCGGCATCGCAGATTTTGGTTTCTTGGATAGCGCGGAGGCCGATCGCGGAGGAGGTGGAGACGGCGGCGGCAATGGCGGAGGAGGAAGCGGAGGAGGAGGAGGTGCACCCTCCTACCCCAGTGACAGCGACAGCGACAATAGCGATGATTCATACCAATGACGAAGAGGGCATAGAAAGCTGTTCGTTGTGGCGGAGGGGGTCGTGGCGTGGATGGGGGCTGTGGCGGTGGCGCACTTGTACCGTGCAGGGGTATGAAAGTGTATGAAAACCAGAGAGGCCAAAAATGCTGCCTGTGGCCAAGGTTTCATAAATAGTGGGGAGGACAGACCAAATCAGGGGTATGAATCCCCGCCCCGAACGCTGCCTGTGGACAGGCCCTATAGAGTATTACCTATTTATTTTAGAGATGGACGATAGGCCGCTGCGAAAAGTAACTCCTCTCTAGAGAGAGAGGGAGAGCAATAACGAGGACGAGCCTCGCCCCCCCCCCGTGGGAGAACGCTGCTCGTCGTTCGCATTGAAAAATATTAGTATAGAGAATTGTAGAGGGGGCTGGGAGTTGGGAGGGTCTTTTGCGACCAGGAAATAATTATATGATGGATCGCAGACACAAGCTCCCGAGCAGCATCATGGACACCGCTGGCCTCACGAGCGCCATCTCGGCGATGTCCGTGGACGACGACCATGGCCAGCTGCCTGAGCATCAGCTTCGCCACGATGTCGAGAAGCAGCATCAACAACAGCACCAAAGGCGACGGCAGGCTGATCATCAACAGCAGCAGCAGCAGCAGCAGGAACGATCATCACCGTCGAAGGTCAGCAGGGAACAGCATCGGTCGCATCTGCAGCAGCAGCAGCAGCAGCGGCAGCAGCGAAATCACGAAGTCGACGACGAGGAGGCCCACCTTCTAGAGCTCGAGGCTTCCCTCCTTTCGTCCCTCTCTGAGGAGATGCGTGAGGCGTACGACCAGCTCGATCCGGAGCAGCAGCTGCAGGCATTGGAAATGCTCCGGCAGGCTGCCGACGAGAGGATGAGGCAGCAGGAGAGGCAGCGGCAGCAATTGTTGCTGCTGGAGCAGCAGGAACAGGATGAGATGATGGACCTGCCGGAAGAGCATTTTATAACTATCGCGTTGAACGGTGAGTGACACGACATTCCTGTTCCTGTTCTTTTCCCCTTGCCTGCCCCTTCGTACGTCGTCCGGTTTGTGTCGAAGGGGAGATGAGGGACGCCGTCGGTGGGGGGGGGGGGGGAGCTTGGGAAGTTCGGTAAAAAGAAGGGAATGGAGTCGCCATTTTTATTTGTTCTTCTTCCTTCCTTCCTTCCTTCCTTCCTTCCTTCCCCAAATCGCATGCTCAACAACCTTTTTTGCATCAATGAATGTCGCGCACGCACGGCACCTCGACACGCAGGGACGATACTGGGAGCGACGGAGATGGTCACCGGATTCCCCCCCAGCAGTTTGCTGATGACATCCGCGTGAGTTTCCTTGTCGTCGTTATCTAGCGACAAAGTCGGTCCGGAGAAATTGATTTCGCCGCCGAATTTGCGAAATAATTACATTCGTTCGTCACTTTCGCACTTATTTTTCTCATCGGGATCGTCCCTCTCGTTTTTGTGTGTGTGCTTTCATCGCCCCCCGACGAAACGAAAGGTTTGACTCGGTCCACGAGGATGACCTCCTCGGCCTCCATGCCATTAAGACCAACTTCTGGGAATGTGACCAGCCGGACGTTGAGGTTTATCTGCGTCGACGGCGCAATCCCGCTGTCCCGATTTACTACCGCCAGGAGGGGGGCGAGGACGAGGGGGGGGGAGGGGAATGGGTGTGGCTCGTCGTCAAGGTTGTGTCGTACATTGACTCGCCCGTGCCGGGGATGATCCTGCACGAGTCGCTCGTCGTTGACCTAGGCTCGGCGGTGCTGATAAACCACGTGACGCGCGTCGCGAGTATCCTCCTTCAGGCCGTGGAGGCATCGTGGGGGGCGGACGTCGTCGGCGCGGACACTTCGAATTCCGTTTCGGGAGGTCCCGGGGGGACGATGATGACGGGGGTGGGAGGAGGAGATCCGATGACGGCCGCCTCGGCATTCGTCGACGACGGCTCTGGTGGTGGCGGCGCCGCGGAAATACAGGCGATGCTTTCCGAGGCCGCGAAGTCGATGGGCGTTGATCTCTCGGACAGCGATAATCCCCTCAGAGAACTCATGGAGGCGGCCCAGGCTGCGGCAGGAGGGGTTTTGTTGCAACACTGCGGGATGATAATAGATCAGAGCCATGGCAACCTGACATCCTCCATCGTCGGCGGCGGGGGCGACGACGAGCTTTCGTCCCATCGCAAGAAAAACGCGAAGGATCCACTCGATTACCTAAAAACGGGGGCGTCCCTTGACCTGTCAAAGATCACGCTGACGGAGGGGGAGGTAAAGCTCGCGATGCTCGTGCTGACGGGACGCCTTCATATCGAGCACCTCGGTCCCCTGTTGTACCTCGCGTTGAATTCGCCCGGGGTTGACCTGGTCGGGGCTATGGACGAATTCTACCGAATGAGCGAGGCGCAACTGCGTCCCATCGCCAACGACGCGCAATCGCCTTGCGATTCAGTCGCGTCGCTAACCCCCCCCCCGCTCGCCGTGATCAACCTTTCGTACACCGAAATCGGAGATCATGGCATGGAGGCGTTGAGCGAATTTATTTACCTGGGACATGCCTCCCTCAAGACGCTCGATTTGAGCTTCTGCAACATTGCGAGCAGGGGATTGCTGTCCCTATGCGATGGCCTCGCGGCTCGGGGTGCGCGAGGAATGCCGCCATTGCAGGCCCTCTCATTGACAGGAAACACAATCAAAATGGACGCCGCAAAGAAGCTTGGGAGGGCGTTGTGTTCGTCTTCTGACGACCCGAGGAATGCAAGAAAAAAGCGAAAGAGTTGGAATGAAAATATGATCCAATCATCACCCACCAATAGAGCATCGCTGACGTCGTCATTCTCGTCGTCAATGGGTCTCAAGCTGTTGCACTTAGGGAGTACCTCCATTTCCTCCCGTTGCCTGATCGAAATATTGACTGGATTGGGGCCGGCATGCCCCCTCGAAGAATTAAAGCTGCACTCCAATAGAATAGGACCGGAGGGCGCTGCTGCACTTGTTGCCTTCCTTGATAGGAGGTCGCCCGAAAATCTAAATCAGCCTGTCCTGCCTAAGTTGAACAGACTGGACATGTCATACAACGAACTGGGTGATCTCGGGACCACGAATCTCACTAGGGCGATATCGAAACGGGCCAAGATCAGTATGACAGAGGTGTCCCTCTCGGGGAATGAAATGGGGTCGAAGGGCATCGAAAGTATTATGAACAAGTTGCTCCAACATAAGTTGATAACACTGAACCTCGATAATAATAGCATTGGAGACCAAGGGTGTCAACTCGTGGCAGCGTCTTTGCCGAGCATCCCCTCCCTCACGAGGCTCAACCTTGCATTCAACGACATTGGATGCCGGGGCATTGCAACGCTCATGCGATCGTTGGTGGGATGCGAATCAATGACGAGCCTGGGGCTGTGCGGAAATGTCATGAAAATATCGGGCGCGATCGCCATGGGTTTTACCCTAGCGCAACATCCTCGCCTTTCGATTCTTGAGCTCGACAATTGCTGTCTCAGCCAGGTGGCGCAATGTCACATCGTCGCAGGGATCATCTCCAATCGCTGGGTTCCGATGAAGGTTATGCACGGCTTCCGTGTCGGTCCGCCTATGGTCGCCATCGGTGCGTTGGAAATCGCCGCGCAGCACATGCCAAATGAAGAATGTTTCAGGCTACGACGAGACATTCAAATGAAGACTTTGCTGCAATGGATGGAGAACAATCGCACTAACATTGCCAGCAGTAATGATCCCAACCTTATTACCAATGATGTGTTGTCTGGTGCGAATGATGCTTCGGGCGCGCCCTCCCAGAGCGCGTATTTGAGGATGCTTGATTGGCTTGGTCGCATTCCATTCGATGAATCGGAATTGATGGATCTTCGAAAATACTTTTACGATATCCACGGCGGCGACGGAGATCAGAAGAGCGAGAATAACTTGAAACACCGAGGAGATATTTTAGCAGCCCTTGCCAGTAATGTCGTTGAGGAGATTTTAGAATCGGAACCCATCGCTTACTCCGTCGGGGATGGCTCTGTTGGCTTAGATATGTGTAAATTGTATGATGAAGGGAAGTCTTCCAAGAAGGACCAGGCAGACGAAAGCACTGCTAATTCAATTCAGAGCCCCTTGAGTGATGACATTATGCCCAGAACCTCCGCAGAGATTGGTGAAATGTCTGGTTCAAGCATCTTGGTCCCCGCCGGCAAATCACCAGCCGTTGCTTCGAGTTCTAACATGTCCAATGGTAGCCAAAGAGACATCGTGACAAGCAGAAGCTCCATGTCAACCATTTCCTTTAGCATGGGCAAGTCTGATTCCCATTCCCGCTGCAGCAAAAGTTCGAATTCCATGGGCTCTATGACTCGTGCGGACAGCATGCATTCCAAGGCGAGAATTACAATGTTCCCACAATTCACCGCTAAGCTGGATAATTTGAAGGCAGTGGCGCAGGAAATGATGGACAGTGAGGATGATCCCAATCAGCAGGATATCATCGCTCAACAATTCGCTGAGGCATCGCTAACCATATTAAGGCAGCTGCGGTATCACTGTATGGAAAGTGGACTGGATGGATGGAGACAGGGCAAACTCCGCCGAAAGGTATTAATTGTCGACGATAGCATAGTTACGAGAAAAATGGTCGCACGTGCCTTCGAGAAAGCTAACTTCATAGTGGATACCGCGGAAGACGGAGTGAAGGGCGTTCAAAAAATGAAGGAATTAATATACGACATAGCATTTATGGATATCGATATGCCAGTAATGAATGGCTTCGATGCAACCAAGGCGTTGAGGATGTGGGAAGATGCTGTTCGGCCTGGAGCACGGCAGCCCATATGCGCCTTAACGGCAGCTCATGTTGATGACTTCGATAGGAGTGAACTGATGAAATTCAAGGATGCTGGTTTGGATGTCATGGAGAGTAAGCCTTGCAACATACCTCGATTATTCAAGGTGGTGGACGATGTGTCACCGATGTTTAGTGACTTGAGCATTAATGCGAGTCAATTTGATGGCGGTGGCATAATAAAATGATTATTAGTTGATTATTTTGGTTGAGTATCCTAGTGACAAAAGTGTTGTCTTCATCTTCAGAGCAAATGTTAGCACATCGAGAGTATGGTACTATCATCTGAGCTCAGCTCAAGCTCTACTCATTGCAGCAATACATCCTGGATCCTCTTATTATGCAACTTAGATACTGTGGTGGGAATGCGTTGTTGTTACATCAGAGCAGGCCTTCATTTCGTCAAGAAACTCTGGAGAAGTAGGATGAATGGGCAACCAGCTAATGATAATGTTGGTGCCAACAGAGGTATAAGTGTAAGAGCAACTGTGGCTCACATTTGGTTCAAAGGATAGATCAATTGGATGGGCGGGGTCAGATGGTAAGTGGATTTGGGGCTCAACAACAAGCTCTGAATCTGGGAGGGTGTAACCTGCTGTGGTGAGAGCTGAAGCAAGAGCTCAGGTAAATAGTGAATCAATTGCAAATAAAATTGTGAGTGCCAAATTTGCAAATATGCATTCCAAAATGTGGATGTGGCCACCAAATGGGTCAAGTTTAGTTCAGCAGACACAGTTTTGTTTGGTTGGAGGTGAGAAGAGCAGGAGGCATAGTTTTTGTCTTAAGGCACTGCTGAATTCCCAAATTGCAAGGTGATTGACTGAAAGACTATGGCTATGGCACAGCAAGCAGATAATTAGGTAAGAAGTCTGTGGTGACAGGAGGAGGCTTGGGAGGTGAAAGTGAAAGAGTTTGGGGGAGTTGGTGTAGACTTCTTGATAAAGTGAGCATTAAAATGAAAGGTATTGATGCAACGGGGTTTGCTATGAGCACTTTTTGGGGATACTAAGGTGAGACAAAAGTGTGTGCCTTGATCAGCGGCTGGGATGGTAGGGGCACAGGCGATGTTTGCAATTTGCGGGGGTAGGGTGTGTAAGCATGTAAAATAGGGGACTCTGAGTTTGTGATTGTGATGATGTTGAAGAGGGCTCTGAGAGATGAGTGCATGGGGAATGAGGGGAGGTCTCAAGTGTGATTTGAAGCCACGATGAGCATTACAGATGGCGATATCAGATTTCATATGCACTAATGATAACAAAGAGGTTGACTATGCCACCCAAATGAATTCATACCATCTCATTTTTCAGATGGTGTCTTGGCTTTTCTGGTACATAATGAAATTGTATAATCCCATTTTGGGGATGGCATCTAAAATTATTTGGTAATAAATGTACAGATTCTCTCATACCTGGGCTCAATGGGGAATCCCTTTTTCTGGACAGAAGTTTTTCATTTTTGTCCACCAAACGCAGATTTATACGAATTCATATCATTCAAAGGGGTCAACTATGTACAAGATCTGAATTGGTATAATCTCAATTTTCAGATGGGTGTCTTGTCTTCAGGGCAAAAAAAGGAATTCCTACGTAGATAGCCATGTGTGAGGCCTTCGTTCTCTAATCAGGACTCTTTTGGGACGGCACCGCCATTAGCATGTTGTGTTCTCACCATGGTAAAATTTCTGATGAAAGAGGGCGGTGATGACCTCCCTCAACCTCAACGAGTTCATTTCTTCGATTCTCGCGCCTAAAACACCCAATCGGCTCTAAATACCCTAAGCGATCGATTAGGCCTGTTAGGTCCATGAGGAATCATCATGCCATCCAATAGCAACCGGAAAACACAAAACATGGCTCGTCGACATGATGCACCATGCCTTTAAATAGCTAATAAATAGTAAAAACAAGAATATTCACAAGTTTTAACGATGACATGTTGGCTGATTGTTGTACGCGGCGGCGCCGGGGTGGGGGACACCATGGCCGTCGTAGGGCGATGGCAGCCTACATGGTTGGGGTGTGTTTGTTTTGCCTAGCTTCCACCTAGCTAATCGCTTGTCAGGTGTCCCACACCCACAAAACCACCCAAAAACCAACCACTGTCCGACCACATACTCCGTCAATAATGGTTGGATGGGGACGTTTGAAGTACCCATTCTGTGTGCATGCGAAGTCAGAAGACGCACAAGCCATGTGAACAAGTGATTCATTCATATTGGGGTCGGTGGCTCCTGGTGAAGCATCGGAAACCATGGTCGAGTTGTGTTTGTGGGCTATTTATCGTACTTCTACGTAAATTAGCGATATTTATTGCGCCTATCTCTGGTCGGCGATTACCCTCCTATGACGACACCGGTACTGATCAACATACGGGTATTTTATACCAGGGCTACGATATATAAAAAAATCGTAAAGCCCACGTACGATAGTACCATAGCATCAAGTGGACCATGGTGAAGGTATTCGTCAAGCCATTCGCCACGATGCAACTTGGAATACTTCTCACATCCAATCACTCTTCCGCTGGGTTCATAACTCGAAATAACGGGAGGAGTAGAATTTCGGCCAACGTCGCCTACTCATTGTCGTCGTCGTCGTCGTCCCTTCGCTTACCACGAGAGCGATGCGATGACCGCGATGTCGATGCCAATGATGAAAAATGGGACAATAACGAGGGTAGAGTTGGTATTGTTGTGGATACTCTCGGACGTAAGAGTCGGAGGAAAGCTCTTTTTTTGATTTTTTTGTCGTCGCTGACATCGTCTGTCGCCGTCGCAAATGAGGAGGAGCCGGGGGAATGCATGAATGGACGACTAGTTTCAGGTGGGTCTTCTCCAAGCTGCGAGAAATGTCTCGGTCAGACTCCGCATGACTTGCCCTGTTAGCCTACTTCATCGCATTCCAACGTCCTAACCCCTGGCCGTTGTCGCATCCGTCTCTACAAAAAAATTAACGAACAAAACCCGATCTTTATCATTCATTGCCCTCTAGAGAGCGCTGTGCCAGGTGCATACCAGCAAACCTGTATGAACTTGGACGAGCGGAGATTCCACCTGGGATCTTCATCATCGATGACGGGCGGTGGAGATACCGTCACTGTTTATCAAGGAACAAACGCCTCGGGCGGAGGGATGGCCGGTCGGACGGGAGGTGAGTAAGGGCGATGCTGGTATTTCTTTTATTTTATTAGTTTTATTTGATGCTCATTCTCATTATACTCAACGGAACAAGTTGCCGTGTGGAATAGTGGGATACTCCTCACCAGACTGCTCGTCAAAATGAACCTCATGTCGAATTTATCATTATTCAAAGATAAAACTACAATTGAACTAGGGTGTGGGGCTGCTCTGTCGAGTATCGCCATCGGGAAGCTCGTCGGGGCTGTCGGTGGCGGCGGCGGCGCGACCTCCTCAGTGGTAATTGCCACAGACAACAACCCGGAAGTTCTCCTCCTGGCTAAACGCAACATCGAGCGTAACAACTTATCCAGCGTTGTAAGGACTGCGATGTTGCAATGGGGATCAATGGCGGCCATGGACTACGAAAACTGCGCTGATATTGTCGTTGGGAGTGATTTGACGTACAACAGCGGATCCTGGTTGGCCCTTGCCGAGACAATGTCGATTATTCTCAAGCCAGAGGGGTTCGTAGTCTACCTCGTAAGTTTTGATTCCTTTTAAAGAGTTCCGTCACATCCATATTTCGTCTTACCCGCCTTAACTCATGAGTGGCCTTAATTTTTCTTTGATTGTTGGACGGAATGAAGACATTAGGTCATTCCGGGTTCAACGTGGGTGGTGAGTTGGGTGGATTTCTATCTGTGGCAGAAAATTCCGGCTTGAAGCTATTGTCAATGAAGTTTGGGACGTGTGGCTCCATTGGTGATTTACTTGAGAGCGTAATTGCTCCTGACGAGAACGACGTGATTGACGCCAACGGCGGTGCTAGGGTCGTGATATTAGGAAAGACGACAAGAACAAGCCACAGTTGATCATTAAATCACATTCTGATGACGTTTACTCTGTGTTTGCGCAATCGGTGTGAATTATGATCATCCTCATGCTGTGCTATTGAGCAATACAATTACCAGGAGAAGAAAGTTGTGCCACTACTCGTCCCCCTCATCATCGTCGTCGTCGTCATCGTCATCGTCATCGTCATCGTCATCGTCATCGTCATCGTCATCGTCATCGTCGTTGTCGTCGTCATCATCGTCGTTGTCCTTCTCTTCCAACAACTTCTCCTTGTTATGATTGTCATCGGCCAACTACTTCTTGCTAAAACTATTCACTTGGATGAGTGCTAGCGAGTTTCCTACATTCGAACTTCCACACATATCCGTTTGTCTTGGGGCAATGTTTTCTTTTCTGAGATTCTTTCTGCAAAATAGTATCCTCCTCGCCCGAGATTTTCTGCGATTTGATTGAGTGGGTTGCTGTGTATTATGCAATCAACTAGGGACATCCATGCACCACACTCCCAGAAAAGATTCGACACATCCACTCCAATGGAATACTACGTACTTTTATGGCAGGAAATCCCAACAACAAGTTGGAGCACACCGGCATGTTGAAACAAGGACCTTCAAAGGGGATGGAAGAAGGCTACTAATGCGAATAAGCTGACATAAGAGAGTTAACGCATACAACCTACTGCTAGATGCGGTGACCAAAGTCATGCCAGTGGCACATTAATCTACTTTACACAAGAAATAACGCAAAATTGTATCAATCAATTAAAACTATCGTCGTTCTTGGTTGAAGTGAGAATCTACCTCTTGTCCAAGCGACCCATTTCAATTGAAGATGGGGATGATTCGGCACTGTTGTCGTTATTCTTTTCCTCCTCCTCCTCCTCCTCCTCCACTGCAGAAAGCATTGGACGCCGTTCCTCCTCCGCCAAATCGCCACCCTTAAGTCCAACTCCCACTCCATGCGTGTTTGACTCATTTGCTCCTTCTCCACCATGCCCATGCCCATGCCCATGCCCATGCCCCCCTCCTCCCTTGCCCTTCTTACCGAAGAAGTCATTGACCATGGCACCGATCGCGAGGCAAAGTCCAGCAGCCTGGACCTTATTTAGAGAATGCCCGTAGAAGTAGATGCTCGCCACCAGCGTCGCCACCTTCCTCGCTAGTCCGATGATAGCACACGTGAGCGCGCCAAATTTGGCGATGGTGACGAATATGAACACCTGCCCGATAGCGCCGCTCAACCCCAACGCCACTAGCAGGAATCCCATGTCCTGACACATTTGCACGAAGACGTGGACCTGATTAAGAACTATGAGTCCGATGCCAGCAAGTATCGTCTTGCCCAGCTGTATGTTGTACATTAGGTCGAAGGGCCCAACGGAGTGAACAGCCATGAGCTTGTCTTCGTAGGCGCCGGTACCACCGTCGAAGCAGAGGGATATGAAGAGGAAGGTTACACCGATGAGCTGGGAGGACGCATCTTTCTCATCGCTGTTTGGGTCATTGGTGGATGTCTTTTTCTTGTTGCTGAGCATAAAAGCAGGAAGAGCGTAGGATGCAGCATGATGTCGACCCGCCATGTAGATGTTGTGTCAGTGAAAGAGACGCTGTCATTGTCGTTAGCATTTTCCATCGAGTGCTACTCACCCTCCCCCCATGAACAAACCCACTCCGGCCACGATCAGTCCCACCTTGAGATACTTTTTCAGGGGGTACTTCTTCCCCATGAGTGCCCCCATGAGCATAACCGGAACAGGCTTGCAGCTCTTGGCCAACACCTGTATGGGGAATATGACGTACCGCAGCGCACGCACGCTGAAGAACGTGCTCCCCATGCTCGTCAAACCCAACACAGCGAACTGAGCGGGGGGGATGGTGCTCGGCTTCTCCGCCCTGGCGTATCTCCCCACGCTTGCGGTGACAGTATATAGCAAAGACGTGACGAAGAGGAAGCTGAGCTCGTGCAGTCTCTTGCCCCCCGACGTGGCGTACTCCAGGAGGAGACCGTACGCGACGAAGCTCCCCATGATGCCGAAGAAGCACACGGCAAGCCAGAGGATGTCGGATGCCTTCGACTGCTGCTGTCTCTGAATCGCGAGCTCCTGTTCCCGCTCGACAGCGCCCTGGATGACGGGCGGGGCGGAGTACAGGTCGTCGAGCTTGACAGATGTGCGCTGTATCTGGAGGAGCCTGACGCGGTCGATATCCGTCCCGCCGTCACTATTTTCGTTGCCGTCGTTTACATTTTCGTCCTCGTTGATGCCACTAATGCCGCCGCTGGATGAGATGGCGTCATTGTTTTCCGGGCCGATGGACTCGAACTCTCCATTTCTTTGGCCGTGGTCGTGAACGGCGGGATGCGGCGACTCCTCGTCCGCGGCCGTGGCGACGTGGATGGCATTCTTCGTCCTCGCGATATTTTTATTATTGCTCCTGGGTCGTCCTGCCCCCCCATTCACGCCGCCGGCGGTGAGAACTTTCATGGTACGATACTACCTAGAGGAATTATGTTTTTTGTTTTTTGTGTTTGTAAGACAGACGCGGATTCTGTGTAACTACCCCACGAATTGTTGATGTATGTGTCCGTAGATATGTAGGTAGGTATGTATTTATGTACGGGGTTTAGGCAAAATTCTTTACCTATGCAAAAGTGGGTACATAGAGTGGGTACATGACAAGTGACTGGAAAGGACTCCAGTCACGTAGAATCTCCGTGCGCAAGTGTGAAAAAAAAACTCCAAGTCGTACTCTAGAAACTTAATAATTATTAGTTTAAATTGAAACGGACAGCGTCGCCATTGTAATCATCGTCTAACAACAACGAGGCGCCTCCCAAGGAAGAACAGGAATTGGGCGCATCAACATTTGGGCATCGAGATCATCGAGCATGAGGTCCATATCGTCAAGATGTGCCCGCATCACCGTGCGCGGTGAGAGGGAGGGCGTACCAAGCTTGGGGCTCCAATGATCCAACCAAGCCGCCTCCAGATTAGCCTTGGCCTTGTCATACAGCGTGAACTTCATATACTTGGTGAGAAACAGATCCTGGGCAAGGACATCACATGTAGCGCCGGTGTGACCAACCGGCTTGCATGCGTCACATTGCACATCTTTACATAGATGCGACAATTGTGGTCCGGGCAAGCGTAATGACATAGAGGGGCAGAGTCACGGCCCCGATCCGGATAGCGAGAGCGCCCATTGCGGTCAGAACCCTGAGCATCACGACCATGTCTACCACCAGAATGGTCACCAAAATCCCGAGGATCCCAACCACGACCACCTAGATCCGTACAATAGACGCGTGGATAAACATCATTATCATAGGACGAGTCGGGGGACGCACCCTGCATGTGACGGACCTGAGGGAGGACTTTTCGGATGTGGGAACGACGGTTCTTCTCAATGCGCTGAGCCAGGCCCATAAGACAGAGATGCGTCAGGAGGTAGCCTTCATTGAAGGGGTCCAGGCACATCTCAACACTGGTTTGGAGGAGAGTGACCACATCAATGTATTCTGTATGCTGGATTGCCCGAAGGAAGGTACAGCTCTTTTTGCGAGAATCACAGTAGAGACCGACCTTGGCTTGGAGACAAAAGTATAGGATGTGGGCGTGGGCAAAGTCAAGGATGTCCAAGAAATCTTCCCAGACAAGAGCCAAGACATGCAGAGTAGGGTCAAACCCCTGGACAGCCAGAGCCAACACATCCCAGACAAGAGAGTAGCCATTGCCATTCTCTTCACGAGTAGTGAAAATGACCGTGGAGACGCGGTTGATGGTGGGGAGAAGTCGTGGGAACACTTCCATCATAGCCCGGCATATATCCGCATAACGTGAGCAGCCGGGACCAGCAGGGCAAAGACCCTCAAAACCTAACCCGAGATTAATGGCGCCAAAGGGCATCAAGGGGAGGAGATAGACCGACGAAATTTTCTGCAGATTATCATAGGTACTACCATAAGACCAGTTCATCAGTCAATAGCCATGTGAGTTTGGGGAGGATGGTGGGTACAGCCTTCTCAACAATGCGTTCAAGGGTCAGCCCCGACTGTTGATAACGAGTATTAGTCCAAGAAGCCAAGACCTTTGAGTGGAGGCTGAAAATATCATTGAAGCAAAGGACAACATCATCCGTATTGATAGATGTGTATCCACGGTCCCAAATGTCGCCGATGGTCAGGGTTGTGAGACCATCGGGACCGCCATGATAATGGGGGTCACAGAGTGCTGCAAAGTCAAAGCGGCTAAGGTCATCCTTGATAGTCTGACGGCGCCGACCCTCAACCGTCCAAGGGGTAGGTGGGAGGTCCATATCCTCGGGGTCCGACGATGTTGTATCAACCTTCTGATGTGCCCAGAGAGGGGAGGTTCGAACACCGGAAGAAATTGAGGCAGGATCAACGTTGGTCCAGCAATTATTAGTCGACGAGGTCCAATGCACGCTGGGGGGCGAGACCTGAGGGGGGGGAGTATTACCGACAGCACCATCAACGTCAAACGGAGGACCATTGGTCGTAGATGGAGAACCTTTAACCTCATAAGCGGCATAGCCGTGATCCGGGGTGACTGGGGAAGTGAGAGATCTGGCCAGGAGAGACGTCAGAGAATTACCCATATCCTGAATGCATGACACCATCGTGGATTGGGAATTTGCGACCGCAGCCAATGACGATTCAAACTGGGTGAGGCAAGTATCGAACGTGGAGATGTGTATATCCAACGAGTCAACCATCGTGACCAACGTGCGATTTGTTGTGACAACATCGACCAAGTGGGAAATGACCGTAGATTTCATCTCCGATTCCAGCTGGGCCAGAGAAGCAGTGAAACTCGACAGAAACAAGGTCTGGAATTTTGTGTACACAGCGTCGTACTTGACATCCAGCGCTTTGACAGCCGTTGGGAGTGGAGCCACTGCGTCCAGTAACCTCATGACCCTTTGGTTGAATTCGTGCATAGTGACGAAACTATCGGGATCAATGCGGTCAGCCCGGATTTCCTGTACCTGTAGAATCGTGTCCACCCTCGTGTCATGCTCAAGTTGTTCTTGACAAAGTGAATGGATAGCGCTGTCCAGCTTTTGGCCACTCTCGCTAACAAAATCCCGTAGGCGGGTCATAGTGGGGTCCTCAGGAACACCCGGAAGATCGGAGCGTGGCCATGTGTTGTCCAGCGCAGCTTGAAAGCTGGGGTCAGCCGGTGGGGCGGGGTGCCCATCACTGACCGACGCAGCGGGAATGCCCGTATATAGGGTGTTATGCCTCACCCGGTAATCGGAAAGTGTACCGTTGAAATTGAAGCCAGAAGGGTATCTGTCAACAATCGCCACCGTTGCAGCAACTGGGGTTGTGAGGGTGGCATCATGGAGGGTTGTAGTATGGAGGCCCCGTGCTCGGAGCACCTGTTGAAAGCCCTCATCCGAAGCCGTAGAACCAAGAAGGGTGGGAGAACCCTCAGGGGGAGAGGACGGGGGGGTCGACTAGCCAGGGAGGGGGGGGGAACATCGAAGGTGATTGGGTCCTGGGGGGGGTTGATCCACCTGGATGGGTGGGGGTTGAGGTTGAGTGGTGAGGGATGGGTCTCCTCTGTACGCGGAAGAGCGGGCACGTGTCATGACCCCCAGTGTTGCTGGGGGAGGGGGGTTCCTTGTTTGGGTCGGTGCACCCACCTCCGCCGTCGTATCGAGCGATGGAGGGCCTGGGGGGCTTGGGTAAGTCGTCGTAGCCAAAAGATCCAAAAATAAATCGTAGAGATTGAAGAAAAATTACTCAGCCGAAATTGCGCAGCCCGGCGGCCAACAATATAGGCGTGGTAATTTCTAAAAATTATGGAGAGTAGATGCCGAGCAGCGGCGAGGAGGAAACGTGAAAAGAGGCAAATAACTTGACAACGTCCATCGTCCCCACGCTTTGCATGGGATCAGAGATGTTGATAAGTTGTGCTAGAGTAATCTTTCTAGAGTAGTACGTACGTAGTATCTACGATAATAAAGGTTATTGAGCATGCGTGCGAAGCATTATTTCTGATACTACAGATTACTAAACAATTGAAATTTCCGCCCTCAGAAAAAGATTTCCGCCCATTTGGGGCGGAAATCCCTTCCTGAGGGCGGAAATCTTTTTTGGCTGTAGATTTGGTGATTTCGTACTGATTCCTACTTGAGAGGAGTTATGGAGGGGAGACAAGAGGGGGGGGGTCGTCGAGGCAGGGATGGACACGACGCGCAGGATCGACTCCGAGGAAATGCGGGGGAGGGGGGAGGGCCTGCGTCGGCTCGCCGACGTGGCAATCGCCGAGTCCGAGGAGAGGCTCCGGGCGCTGGCGGACGTACGACGCAAGAGGCTGCGCCTGACGATCGTGGGATCGTCGTCGGCCGAATTCGGATCCGCGGACGCGACGCGATACCTCGCGTGCCTGACGACGACGACGGACGTCCCGCCGCCGCCGTCGGACATGGTCGCGATCGTGCAGGGCATGATGACGTTTGGGGGAGGACGTCATCGTCATCCCGCCATCGTCGAACGGGACATCGAGGCGCTTGCCTCGGCGGAATCGGAATACGACGCCATGGTCCGGGAGAGAGATGAGGTCGACCGGATTTTGGAGGCCAGGCGGCGCGCGTTGGACGAGGCGGAGGACAACGTCAGGCTCGCGACGGAGGTGAGTGAGCGCGCGCGAGAGAGAGAGAGAGATTCCGGGCGGGAGTTGTTGTTTGTTTGTTGTTTTTTTTTCTATCCACGCAAAGAACGAGCCAGGAAGGCGCTGGAAGATGCCCGCGGGCGTGTCG